>CM065381.1:3695000-3870000 GCA_033060915.1 Euryodendron excelsum | reverse complement strand
TATTTCTAGTGGTGGTGGATTATGTAGTGTTTTTTTTTTTTTGTTTTTGTGATGGTTGGTCTTGTTGTGATTACTTTATTTGTTATAATTTCTCTTAGAAATGAGTGTCTAATGTAATGTTCTTTTGTTGATGTGATTATCTCCAATCTATGGCCACAAAAAAAAAAAAAAAAAGAACAAAAATGCAGTGTAAACTATTTAAAACACGAAAAAAGAGTCCAATAAGTAAATCATATTTAGGAGTTTAGGTATTACTTTCATTATGATCATTTAATTGTGGGTCCCATACGATAACATTTAATCTTAATTGCAGTAGTTAATGTTACTTACCACTGCACATTTTGTACTACTTACTAGTGCACAATTGTCCAAATTAGTGGTAAGTTCCATAATGTGATGCTTAAGTCTTAATGGCAGTAGTTGAAAGAACTTTAACTCTGCACATTTGTCCTTAAAATGCAATTTCCAAGCACATGAAAAAACAGCTTAACTCTAGGAGTGATTATTCAATTCTCTTCAAGTACTATGTCATGGTTACTTCTCTCACAATATAGCATCATTACTTATGTCACAATATAGCATGTGAATTTTTAAGGTAGGTCTTAAGATAGCGTATTTGGAACACACTTAACCCATTTGACTAGCATGAACTAACGAATCACATGCTTTGGCTGATCATTAAGTGTCCAACTTAAATCTAGTTTTTTTCATTTTGCTTATAAAAAAAGGGTTGAATTTTTTTTTTTTTAGCTTTTTTTTATTTTATAAGCTAAATTAGGGGAAAAAAAATTAAAAAAATAGTCTTTTTTACTTATAAGTTCAAAAAAAAAAATCAAGCCAAAAAAGTTTGAAAAAAATTATACCAAACGGACCCTAATTTCTTTAAATCCAACGCCTCAATACAATGATCATCTAAGCACCAAAAATCCAAACTAATACTACACATAGCGAAAATTTCTCCTGAACCCGATAAAAACCCTAAAAAAATCCAACTACGTTTTTGTTCTTAGATATTTGTGTGTCGCTATATATGTCTATTTCCTTGTATGTATTCATAGCTGTGTCTAATCATGGGTCATTTGCTTTGTGTTGATGTTCGTTACTTTGTAAATTGAGAGTAGATCCGATCAATATTTGATGCAGTAGCTAACGTGGCATTAAAATACATGAAGCTCCTGCATCAGTTGATATTAGAGCGAGACTACTTCTTGTAGTCATGCTGTCGAGAAAGGGTCGTGATGTGGAAGAGATCAACGATGACAAGGGTAAGACAAGGATGCAACAACAAATTGATGAGTTGACTCAACAACTAACTGCCTTTATGCAACAACAACAACAACCCCTATGCCCACATGCTGTAGATGAGGAGGGTAGTATGGATGATGAAGAAGAAGGTAACCCTTTCGGTGGATATCCATATAGAGGAAGGACAAGACGAGCTACAACATCGGAGAAAAATTTCAGACATTGGGAATCAGGCCTAAAGATTGATATTCCTAAATTCAAAGGCAATCTCCAGCTTGACGAATTCTTGGATTGGGTCAATGCAATAGAGGAAGTCCTAGACTTCAAAGAGGTGCCAGAGAATAAACAAGTTCCACTGGTGGCCACGAGGTTTTGAGGGAGAGCAGCTGCTTGGTGGCAGCATATAAAAGTGATTACACCCTAAAAGTGTAATCATAAGCATTTAATTTGTACATTGTTAATTTTAAATTGTAGTTAATTATCTTATTTTAGCTATATATTTGTTTAATTGTGTTTTTTGTGTGTTTTGTAGGTTTTTCGGGTTAAAACGGGCAAAAATAGGAGGACCGATAGATCAACTATTTGATCGCCAAAGAACCATTCAACCGGTGAAGTAAAAAATGCCTCCATTTGAGCTTCTGCAGCATTATCCCTCCACTTAAGAACCAAAACTTCAAAGAGGGAGTTTTACCATTCGATTGGACATTCGATTGGTGATGTTGGAAATGACTCCTACACCAAAAACAACCAAAACTTCAGAGAGGGCCCGATACCAATCGATCGGTCGTTCGATCACCCTCAATCATTCGATCACCTTAGGACTGTTCAATCGGCCGTTCGATTGTATTTTGACCGTTCGATCAGTCGATACATATTTGCAGGTATAAAAGTTGTGTGTGCGGGAAAAAAAAAAAGGGAGAATGTTTTTTTAGGGTTAGTTTTAGTAGAGGGGTAGCGGGAGAAGCTTCTCGAAGATTAGATTTTTCATTTTTCTTTATTTTTAGCTTAGATTTAGCTTTGTAAGATTAGTATAAAGGTAGAACTTGTAATTTTTCTTCATTGTATTATCTTTTCCTTCACTTTCTTGTATTTTTCTTTTATCCAAACACTTTTAATATTCAAGTAAATTTTAGTTTTAAATCTCTACATGCTTTATTTACATTTTACATGCTTTTAGGATGAATTTAATTAGCTAATTTTTAAATTGGGATCAAATTTTAAAATTATCCAAATAATTTAAGAATTTCAATGGAGGTATCTCATGAATTAATTGTCATATTTTTCCAAATTTCGAATTCTAAGTAATTGCATGTGGAATTTTAGAAATATTAAATTATTGACTAAGTTTGGAGATTTTGATCACCCAAATTGATTGTATTAATTTATGACTCTTGACTATATAAATACTTCACAATTGCTAGAAATTCATTCCCATCAATTGACTGAAGATGCCTTGAAAACCTAGGTTATTGACTATGTTTGACTAACTCAATGCACAAATCACAAATTTAGTATTGACTATAGTTAAATCGATGATATTAACCTTTGAATTCCCATTGATCATGTATCTAATTTCAATTAGTTGAGAATTCTCGGTTTTCAAAGTTAAATTCTCCGAATCAAACACTCTTAAATGTTGTATTTGATTTGAGTTATAAATCCCATTAAAAGCCTTGAATGAATTGGATGGTTGGATTAATTGAACCCAATTCCCTTTTAATTGCTTTAAGTCTAATTCTAATTTTTTTTAATTTAATTGCCTAGTGTTAATTACTTTTATTTTTATTGCAATAGTTTAAAATTTTAAAACAATCATCAAAATTCAAAAGATTTTCGGTCTCTTTTATTTTCTCTTTTTATTTTAGATTCAATTCGCATAATTTCAATTTGACCCAAGTTAGGTTAGTGTGAAGTGAGTGCTACAGCCTATATTGGACTAAGTCTTTGAGGAGATACGATTTTGACTTGCCGAATAAAACTACAACCGTTGACCGTACGCTTACAGATAAAAAAGGTGCCTTCGGGGACGAACTAAAAAGTAACACGTACCAAGCAAGGAAAGATAGAGATTGACTCTTAAAAAGAATTGAAGAAACTTATGCGCATTGATTAGATAATGTTATATCATATATATTATAAAAATTATCATGTTTTATATTAAAATTTATTTTTTTATATGTAACAAAAAACTCATTTATTTTTAAGTCCTTGTTGAGGTGCATCGGTTGATTTATTTATTTTTATTTTAAATGACGTGTCAATTTTTTAACTAATGAAACGGAGATAGATCTAAATCACTCCACCCACACCTCAGGTTAGGCCATGAGTTTGACCCACCTCCTCTGGCAAGAAAGAATGCCCTCTCCTTGTACCTCTAACTGTTGAAATTAAAATCTCTAACTGTTGAAATTAAAATCCACAATTGTTGAGCTTTAAAGACGTATTTATGTGAATGTCCCAAGAGTTCAGTAAAATTTTCAAATAGAACTCCCACCAGAAGCCACGTAGCTTAACTAGTAAAGCTTTTTCATAGTCCTATTGGAAACTTGAAACCAAATCCCAGCTTCAAGTTTGTGGGAATGGGCAGGCTCTTTTCTCCTCCGTCTTGTACTCCATCGATCACGATTAGACAAATAAAAAGAATTACAAGAGTAGGTGAATTCTTGAAAAGTGACTGGCTAGAAGACATTAGACCTTAGATAGGACTTGCTGTGGAAAAGCAAAAGGTGAGCTAATTTTTCCTGGGGTTAATGATTCCAACCACCTTTTTACAATTTAAAAGAAGCATTTCGTATTCCAGTCTATTCATTAAGTCCGGATCACAATATTCCGATTTAGGAATGGTAATTTGACTAAAGAAGATGGAATTTCGCTTTACTATGCCCAATACGGATTTTGAGATATAACTGAATGGGTTAAAGCGGATTACGGGGAAATTTTACAATCCATGGGTTTGGGTAGAGTCGGGTTTAAGTCATCATGTTATCACATGTGATTGCGAATTACAAGAAAAAATATATAATCTAGAGTGGATTTGGGATAAGATAGGGTTAGGTTATTATATCACGCACGAAACTGATTATATTATGATATATTTCAAATATTCCTATTATGTTTTGACAAAACAAAATACCCTCAATAATTTAACTTTAATTTTTATTTTTTTAAATTTTTAGCCTCTTTTCGTTCAAATTATAGTGTTTATGTTTGCATAATCTGTGTTATTTTTATTATTGATTTGAGATTTTATGCATATTAAATTGGATGGGATGAAGTGCAAAAGTTTAGCGTGTGGGTTTTGGATAGGGTGTGAGGTGAAAATTTTCAATTACAAGCAAGATAGAGTTTAGTATAATCCACATTGAACCCGCCCTATTGCCATCATCCCTAGTGCGATTGTATATATCATTGAAAATTATTATAAGCTAACTTAATATACTTCATTCACATTTAATTTTATGCAATGACAAAGAATTTGGCCTCATTTCAAATGAGGGACATGTGTTGGGGTTTCCTCAACATAAGTTCAGATTAATGTTCTTGCTCTGGTAGTACTGGTTGCTCTTTGTGGGGTTATTTTTGTAGCTGAGATTAAACGGTATTATTCTAGAAGAAGATGCTACAAAAATCTGGTTTGGCACTTAACAAAAAGAAAACTTTTCAAAGATGGAGATCTTCATTGAAGTGGTAAAGAAGATGCTGAAATTTTTCTGGTCAAGTGACTCTGTCATGTTCAACAACATTGTAATATATGTACAATTCTTTTGCAAAAATGCTCTTACGGTTGATGACATTGAGATTTGCATAGAGCTAAGGTCTGCCTTCTACCCAATCCTTCAGGCTAATGTGATGATTAATATATATTTCTCTATCCATAAAAATAAAATAAAAAAGAGTTCAAGTTTAATGGGTGTAATAGATTGGAAACACTTGAACAAAGTCTGGAGTCAAACGGATTAGGAGCATAACGACAAGTTTGGAGTTCATAAATTATTGGCATCAAAATAATTTATGATTTGTAAGTTATTTGGAAAGTATTGATAACAATTTCGAAAAGGAAGTATATATAAATATAAAATAATATAAGATCTCATTCTATAATTGTGACAAATTTGGAATATCCAGAAAATGCAGAATTTATATGTAGTATTCGGAAGTTTGAAAAAAAAATTCAAAGATAATCGAAATGTGCAGGATACATTCAATTTGAGATTTTTTTTTTTAACAAAAAAATTGATAATTTGTTACTTTGGTTAGGAGCACCTGATGAGAGAAAGAAAAAGCTCCACACCAAAAAAAAAATAATAATAATAATTAAAAACAAAGGTTCTTCTATAAGCTAACAAATCAGAAAATTTTGAGGATCATTTTATTTCTTTGCCTGAGATCCATGATCAATTTCAAATTGACTATATGGTCAATAAAAATATTTAAGCAAAACCTACCCTGGTATCTTCCATGAAAATGGATTAGATTAATGTATTTAAATTTTCACTCCATTAAATTTTACAACCAAAGAAAACCAGCTTTCATCTAGGGTTATATATGTTTCTTGTTTCAGATGACCCACTTCATTTTATTGTAAAACATTAAAAAGTTAAGAATCTTTAGCAATTCATCCACTCAAAACACAAAAAGTTTTTACTCTTTTCCAAAATTTTAAAAAATAATGATTGTTTAATATTTTTTAATTTTAATTATTTACAAAATTTTGAAAAAAAAATAAAAAATATTAAAATAGACATAATAGTAAGTTACAAATGTTCAACAGACCATAAAAAGACACCAAAAAAATACCGACACCAAAAACGAGAACTAACAACGTTAAAGTACGGTTGAAACCGCAAGTTAGAGCAGAGAAACGCCCTAACTCTAGAGTACGCCGGGGATGAATATGAGAGAAAGAGAGAGTGACGTGGTGCACCGCCACAAACGGACCGCTGAATCTACCAGGATTCTGAACCGCCAAATGGCTCGTCAGAGAATTTGACACTAAAAGTTACCTACACCTGTGCCCTACTTCCCGCCAAAACGTATAGATAGAAATAGATCCAAAGCTTCTCCTATAAGCTAACGAATCAGATATTTTTGGCTGATTATTTTATTTCTCTCAATCCAATGGCTCAGATCCATGATCACCAAAGCACCAAACTAGTAATGCATGTAGCGAAGATTTATCCTAAACCCCTATAAAAGCCCTAGTAAATTTACTTTTCAAGTTTCACCATAGTCTCTCTCTCTCTCTCTCTCTCGGGGCCAAGCATAAAGGTGAGACTGACTTTGGTTTTGTTCTTTATAATTCTGTGTCGTTATATATGTTGATATATATACATGCATGTGTATGTGCGTGTGTGATCAGGGTCATTTGCTTCGTAGTGATGTTCATTTTGAGTAGATCCGATGAATATTTCAGTGTTTTCTTTGAATATCATCAGTGATTTGTGAGTGAAAAATGGGGTTTCGTTTGGTTATTTTACGTGTAGACCTTTAATCGTACTTTGGTTTGGAAGATGGGAGTAGTAGCATTTTTACATCAATGTTGATGTTTAGGGTTCATCTGCATCAATTAGGAGTGAACAAATGAACCGAGAGGCTTGTGAACCGAATCAACTCTGCCAGTTTTGTTCGGGTCTATGAGGTGTTTGGTTTGGTTGTGGCCCGTGGGTCTTAAAATGGATAAACCCATTTATTTTGTTCGGTTATTAGCATCTTGGAACTCGAATCGGACTCGAACCATCCTGAGCCAATTCGTGAACCGAACTCAACATGGGTTGGTTCTAGGTATAAAAATCAGATCAAGACCGGTTCGGTTTTGGGTTGGCATGGGCTTGACTCATGCACCATTAATGTTGTCATTTACTACCACTACTAAAATATAGGTTTCTAAGGTCTGTTGTGTGGTTTACGAAATGGAAGTGGACAGTCACTCCTGGGGGGTTGCTACTTGCAAGCATTCATGGAGTTTGAGCATTTGATTGGAAACCTCGTCATATTTTTATACATAAGAGACATGATATTCTTAAATTATTGGGTTTTAATAGGAGATGGTATGCCTTGAAATCAGAAGTATCAGGATTGTTTGCTAACTTGCTATTGAAATGTTAGCCCCTTATGAGTCATATAAAAGTTGTTCCCTGCATATTCTTGTCCTTTTGTCCTGTGATGGTACTACCGTACTAGCATCTCATCTTCATTTTGGTTACGTCAATTATAATAGATAGATCACTTGTAAATAGAGTATGTTTGAGTTCCAATTTTATTATATGTTAAAAGGCAGTGAATAGACTGCAACTTTGTTTGTTTGCTTAAAATCTCTGTTCTACCAGTATAATGAAAACTTCATTGTTTGTGCTTTTCATCGCTGATTCATTTTGTAAGCAGAAGCAGATTTACGTGTAGATCTGGCCTCAGTTGTTTGTTTCATCTTTGAACTGAACCAAAAGAAATGGAAAATTTTGGTGGGGTATGTCTTGGGATGTTTAAGTACATTTGGAGTTTGATCCTCCTGGCTCAGGTTTGCTTAATGTTTGTGCTCTGGTTTGAGTTATGGATGGAATCAACCTCTTCAATAAACAATTGCATCATTTCATCAGTTCTTTATGTTGAAAAAATATTTGAGAAGGGTATATAAATGAGGATTAGACATTCAGCTTTTCCAAATTCGCTCTCTTTTGTCCATGCAAGTAGTATTTTTTCTGGTCTACTGGATTATTGCAGCTCAAATGAATAGTTTCATCTTTTAACTTCTGCTTGTTTACTATGTCTGAGTCTCCTAGATGAGCTTGTTATGTCCTTTATGTGATAAAGCTGTATTGATAAATAACATCTCTGTGCAATGTGCTTGGGTTCTTGGCAGTGCATTTGTAATGGGGAAAGGATTGGGCAAAGGTTCAAAGCAGGTAACTCCTTACAACTCTTCCGCAAAAGCAACGACCATACCTGTATCTAAATCTAGTTACAAGTCTGGCACATTGGCAAAAGGGCCAGTAGACCAATCTCAGGCCTACGGAAAGACAACAAGGGTCAGGTACGAGGATAAACAGAGCGGCCCCAATGGACGCTACACCGGAAAGGAGAAACTTTCAAGTGGTGAGGTACATGTGGAGTAGGGAACAGGACAAGTTGGTGTGAAGGATGAGTTCACAAAGAGCTCGACCATCAGGATTGGTAACAAAAGTGGCTATACTGAATACCACACTGAAGAGAGGTTTCTTGATGTCAAATATGGTAAGACCAGCAACAGCAACAATGGTCTGATAAAAAACGAAACCCAGTATGAAGGCTACCATGATTACGGGAATGATGGCACCTACGAGTGTCTCTGGCTATGCCGATTGCAACCATCAGGATTATTATTAGGGCACGAGTCTCATGTTGTTGACATCGTCCTTGGTAATAATGTGGAGTTGGCTAAGTCCTTTCTGGGCTTTTTTGTTTGCTTTGAGTGTGGTAGTTCCTTGTAAATATTTTTCTGTTCTTCAGTTGTAGAAGTTGAATGCCTATTACAGTTTGGTGGCATTTTCTAATGTTGAATCTTTGAAAATGGTTGATGCTTTCTACATGTACTGCTCAAGTCTTTCTAATAGCTAGTGGATATTGTGGTTTAAAAAATTGGACTTGTGCTTGATTGGATGATCTTAAACTCTTGGCACCACCTTCCCGAACTTCTTGAAATTATATGATCAATAGATCACCGCCTCCCGTGAAGGCACTCGAATTCATGAGTATTCGTCTGGCTGAGGCGCTTTAGATTCATTCATTTGGTAAATTTTTCTATTGCCTTGTATCAAAATAAATAAAGAAAAGAATTACGACTGAAGAGCAATTTTTCTATGCCCTTGAATAAAAAAAAGTAAAGAAAAGAATTATGAATGAAGAACCAATTTTCATACTGGATGATGTAGTAGTTTTTTAGTTTGTCATTTCAAATCAGAATTCCATTACTTTAAAAATGACATTATCACATCATTTTTGTGAAGTTTTTTTTATACAAAAATTTTGTTAGTATAGAATCCTCCATGAATATGTAGCAGAAAGGTAATGTAATGATTCACGAATAACGTAGCAGAATGGTAACCATGTGTGGGCTTTTTAAAGGGAAAGATGTAAAATTTTACCCATTGCCCTAATAATCTATAACTGATAGCTCACTTTTATGATCTGCGTAATGTAATTTGGCCTCAAATAAAAGTGTTTTTATCTTGGCCCCTTGAAAAAACTATGTTGTTGTCAAATGAAAATTTTTTTGTCATTCAAACAAAAATTAGAAGAATGGTGACATTACAGAACATTAAAATATAAGGTTTAGTTATTATAAATAAAAATGGAAGTCTGATGAAGTGAGATTTAGTGTAATTTATAGGGGTGCAAAATTTAATTAACCTTTGAAAATTTTTATAAGCTTAATTAACATACTTCATTTACATTTACCTATATGCAATTGGAAAATTGTCTCAATTAAACCAAGAGGACTGCAAGGATCAGGCACGAGGATAAGCAGAGTGGCAGTTATGAACGCTATAGCAGAAAGGAGAAGACCTCAAATGGGGAGCTACATGTGGAGAAAGGAACCGGACAAGTTGGTGTCAAGTATTTATCAAACCTTATAAAGAAAAAAGCCAGCTAGTATTTATGAACACCACCCCCCACCCCCACCAACAAAAAACAAAAAAAACAAAAGAAAATTCAAATGAGTCACGATTGAGATAGATAATGAGTTGCAGGTGACTCTACCGTAGCAAATTCACTTACACAAAAAATAAGAAATTAAAATTGGCAATTTATGGTACCCTCTGATACAATAGCCGACCTAGAGTGAGTTGAATGTATGTAACACAAAAATTAAACCTAAAAAAATCATACCCTTTTGTTTTGTTTTGATAAGTTAAAATGAATATGCCTTTGAATGTTCCTTGTTAATAGATAGGAGGAAGAAATCAATAAAAAGGCTCTATAATTGTGGTGCATGGTTTGAACTACGTAGGTGGCAAAACGGTTATTGAAGTAATTATGCTAGCAAGAGTTATCAAGCAACTGTACATGCTTACAATGTTAAATTGTGTGCTTATAATGCTAGCAAGAGTTATGCCTTAAGTTATCTCTTACAATTGGCTGATGTTAGTTTAAAGAATCAGTCAAATGTTCATGGACAGATATATAATTGCATTGGACAGATATATAATCTTCCATGACATATGCAACCTAAGCTACTGTTTGATTGTCATTTTAGATGTACTTGTTTAGATTTTGAGAGCGAAAAATCTAATTTTTTCTTCTTCTCAGATATGAAATGAGTGTTTTTGAAGCGTTGTCCAGAGACCGACTCATTTTTCCATTTTACATGTACAATCATGCCATCAACCCCCTTCTATAAGGAGAAATTTTTTTGTTTTACTAGTATTTGAGAGACAACCAATTGTTTCTTTGTACGCCAAGATACAGAACTCTCGCCAAGTTTGATAAAGAAAGCAGTAGTCGAGCGGCCAGTGGTGGGACAACTACCCAATCAGAGTCTAAATAGGCAGAGATTTGAAAACTGCAAGTGGAAGGGAAAAAGATACCATGGCCTGGGGAAGCCTTAAGATAGTGAAGAACATGAAGAGCAGCTTGATAATGAGGTTGTCGAGGCTGCTACATGAATTGATTAAGAATATTACCTGGAATTACAATATTAGGCCGTGTGATGGTTAAGTAGATGAGGCGACCAATAAGTTGACGATAGAGACTAGGATTCGAGAGAGGTTCACCATCATCAGGAGTTAATTTCAGATTTTATTCCATAGAAAAGAAAGCAGGACGAGATCCCAAAATGCCAGTGTTAGAAAGGATGTCCATAATGTAGTTTCGTTCATTCAGAAAAATACCAGATGGGGATCGAGCAACTTCCAAGCCAAGAAAATATTTAAGGGTGCCAAGATCTTTGACCTTGAAGTGGTCAGCTAAGAAAACTTTGACATCAGTGAGAGTAGTAAGATCATTGCCTGTCAACAAACTATCATCAACATATACAAGAATAGCAATAAACGACTTGCTGTGAGATCGAGTAAACAATTTGGTGAAACCCGCAGAAAGAAGAACGGACGAAAGTTTAGAATACTAGTTGCGAGAAGCTTGTTTCAATCCATAGATAGACTTATGGAGACGGCATACTCGAGTCTCCCCCTTATGACCCAGGTGGAGGAGTCATGTAGACCTCCTCATCAAGGTTGCCATGAAGAAATGCATTGTTCACGTCTAACTAGTGAATGTACCAATGGCGAGCTGCAGCAAAAGCTAAAACACAACGAACTGTCAGAAGTTTGGCAACCAGGGCAAAGGTATTGTGATAGTCAAGACCTTCAACTTAAGTGTAACCCTTGGCCACTAGAAGAGCCTTATGCCTTTCAATGGATCCATCTGCACGAAATTTGGTTTTGAAAACCCATTTACAACCAATGGGTTTCTTACCAGAGGGAAGGGATTGAAGATTCCAGGTGTGGTTGTCCTCTAAAGCCTGGATCTCAGAACCCATAGCATCACACCAATGATGATGTTGAATAGCTTGAGAATAGCTAATTGGATCAACATTGTTAGACAAAGAAGAGAGAAGCAAAATGTTAAGGAGAGTAGTGATGATTTGAGAAAAAATTAACAAGAAGATGGTTTGTACATTGCGAATGCTGGGAAGTGGAGGAAGGCGTAATGGACTCAGAAGGCAAAATGGAACAAATGTAGTCTTGAAGATAAGTTAGACGAGTGATGTGGCACCGCGGTCAACTGGAGGGAACAGGGGTAGGGACAAAGGGGTTTTATCAATAAGAGGAAGCAAAAGGGGGACAATATTCGTAGAAAAGGATTCAACAGGTATTTCTAAAATGGGTTGCGGAATGACGGTTTGAATAGGGGATTGAGGAATAGTATTATAAAAGGGGAACACATGTTTAAGAAAGGTAACATCACGAGAAATAAAGAGTTTCTTGGTCTCTAAATTAAACATGCGATACCCAAGAAATATGCAGGGAGTGGTTCTAGCTTGAAAATTTTCCCTATGATATCGTAAGCTTTGAGCATAACATAGACACCCAAAAACACGTAAATGATCATATTGAGGTGATTTATTAAAAAGACGTTCATAGAAAATAATGTGATCAAAGCTAGGCAAACGGGTGTGATTAATTAAATAGGTGACATGAAGGATGCATTCGCCTAGAAACTAATAGGAAGATTGACTTAAAAACGTAGGCATCAAGCAACATTAAGAAGGCGCCGATGCTTACATTCAGCCACACCATTTTGTTGGGGTGTATCAAGGCAAGTCCTTTCATTTAGGATGCCATTTTCATGAAATTTTTTGAGTCTGATGATACAAAAATTATTGGCCGTTATTGGTGTGGATATGACGAATTTTGCATTGAAATTGGATTTGGACCACGGCAAAGGAATTTTTAAGACATTGGATAGTTCCTGGAAAATACAAAAAGTGGAGAAAAAAAATAGGGACACAGTTCAAAAGATTTGGTAATTTTGCTGATGGACAAGAGATTAAATTTAAAATCAGGAATAAAGAGTACATTATGAAGAGTAAGAGATGGAGATAAATGGAAAGTGCCACTAGGAGAGATTGGAACAACATCACCTATTGGCAAATGAACTGGATTGAGTTGACCAGTGACATATGGCTTAGTAAAAGTTAAGGGTTCGTTAGACGTATGATCAGATGCTCCACTGTCTATAATTGACACGCCTTCAGATGTGCTTTACAACTGGAGTCACTCAGCAAGAGTACGGAAGTTGTGCATGTAGTAAAAACTGAAAGATCCGGTGTCGTTTTCTTCCAAGGGAATTCTGCAAATATAGCAACAAAGCTCAACTAGCACGGGCACTTATCTTGATGGATTGCAAATGAAAATTCTTTTCTTTTCCTAACATAAAAGAGACCGAAAATATGTTAGTTTTGGGATGATGGTGGTTCAATACTTAATGCAATAACTTAATGACTAATGAAGGCAATAAAATCTAATTTTGTGTAATTTAAGAGAAAAGCATGGACATGGTTGTTTCGATCCACCAATTCACAACAAAGGTTTCCAATGAGAGGTTTATAACTCAAATCAAGAATCACACATTGGATTCTTGATTCGGAAAATGTCGACTATAAAAATGTGGGTTTTTGTTTGATTGAGCATAAAGAGGAAATCTATAATTGGCACCTTAGAATCAAACCTTAGACATGTGCAATACCTATACCGAATATTGATTTGTGCATAAATATTGCCAAGGGGTTATGAATCTAAGTTTTTCTAATGAATCTTATGCTAAATCAAATGAAACCATAGAATTTTAAGGATATGACTTTAAAGTTTATACAACCCATTTTCAACCCTTTGAAGATCCTTGGTGGATCTTCACAACCACATCCAAAGGATGTTTAGCTACTAAAATCCATGTCAAAGAGCATAAAAGAAGACAAATCTACCATTAAACTATATAGAACTAGTGTTTGGTTACTAAGAAAGTGAGGGAAAATGGCAAAAAAATGAGAGAAAATGGCTAGAAAGAGTAGAAAACATTCACTTCATATATATATCAAGCATTCATTTACAATGATCCAAAAGCAATAAATGACAACAATACAAAACATTAAAGTAAATCTAACTAAAAACCTTACAAAATAACAAAAGACCCCTTTTTGAAGCTCCTCCTCTGTCCAATTCTGCAGAAAAAACCCTAACAATCACTTTGTCCCGTATATACAGCTTTTATACTCTGCAAAAAAACAGAGTCTGTACACACCGATCAATCGGTAGGCGACCGATCGAACGGTCCAGGCGATCGAACGCCCGATCGATCGCAAAACCGACCCCTCTTAAGTATGCTTCTGTATAGTCTGTTAAGGAAATTCCAATGTCACCGATCGATCGGAAAACGCCCTCTCTGAAGTTTGCTGCAGAAGGTCGAACAGAGAATCACCGATCGATCGCAAGATCACCGATCAAACGGCCGATCGAACGTCCCGTGGACCGTTCGATCGGGCAATCGATCGGTCGATCGATCAGTCATCCTCATATTTGCCCATTTGCCTTGGTTTAAGCCCCAATTCCTGTAAGAAGTACACAAAAAGAGTTTTAATGCATTTTAGGAGTTAAAATACTAAATTAACACTAAAATTCAACTAATCAACTAACAATTTAAGCCTAGAGATTCCTATTTCTAAGAGTAATCAACACCCCCCAACTAAGCCTTTGATAGTCCCTATCAAAGTATGAGGGGAAAAACAAAAATATACACATGTATTAACCTTATTCAAGTCAAATCTCCATCCACCTAGGTTGTGAACCATCGCAAGGCAAAGGCATAAAGCATGAAAGAAATAAAACACATTGACGCATCCTACTAATGACATATGACCCTAATGATTCAAAACTCGTACAATTACGTCCTTGATGCTTCGATCCAAGTCTCATAAGGCATACACTCAACTTTGAACATGAACACTCATGGTCCCTCAATGGAAAGCTCTTTTAACGAGTAAATGTATAAACCATGCAAGTAGAGCAATTCCGAAACCAAAAACGAATAAATTGTAAGTGTATCGACTTGGCATAGCTTCATGAAGGAATATTCACAGCTTAAGCATAATCTAGAAAATTGACATTAATGCCTTATACACAATTGAATTAAAGATTCATGTATCTTCAGATATCCAAGCCATAAGGGTGATGAATGAAAGAAGAGCTATGTACGAGGATAGAAAGTGGTAAAAGGTTTCAACATATGCATGCGTATTACACATGATGATCAATGATATTCACTTTCGCACTTCCAATCTTTTGAATCACTTTTGCAATCTTTCTTGACCTCACTTCTTTTGTATTTGATTTTTTTTTTTTTAGGGTACACCTTTTCATCCCTTTCTCTCTATATATATTTTCTTTACTCTTCAACTCCATACACTTCCAACTTTACAAATATAAGAGCAATGCATCTATTGGCATTGACAATTTTTAAACTTATGCACATGCATATGAACATTAAGAAGAAGAAAAATACACATGAAATGACTCAATGAAATGAAATGGCCTATGCGTTTAGAATCCGAAGAATACAACAAATCAAAATTTCAAAAGTGTATAAGGGGTCAATAAATCTATCTAACACTCGAACATATAAACCAAAATCAAATATAATAAAGCTATTCAATGAATGAGGACCAACAAAAATAATCTTGAATAAATGTGATTCACTCTTCAAAGGCGATAAATAGGCTCTAAACCTCACACGGTAAAGATCTCCACCTTATAAGGACATGCATACATAAGAATGAAACACAAGACATCACATAACATGTTAGTGCGCAACAATGTGAATTGTCTCTTATAATGATTTTATGTCAAAAACTTATGATGTATCATAATCTCTAAGGTGGGTTAATCATCAACTCAAATTTAATAAAAAACATGGTATGGTACTTGTTTGAAACAACCTTGACACCTCCATCACAAAAATCCAAAAAGAAATGATATCAACAATTAAGGACATAGCTAACGTGTCAAGTTATAGAAAAGAGCGATACGAATACCATACAATACCCATTACCTCGGTCGGAACAATACATGCGATATGGATATCAATCAAAAAGTATACCTGTAACTGAAATGCCAAAATATACCCGGAATAGACAAAAGAATACAATAAATGTATACAAAAAGGGATATGGCACAATAGGAAAGATCACTATACAAACAGCTCAAAAATAAATACATCCACTATAATAAAAAAGATTTAGATACATCATATGAAATGAAATGCTATGAAGTGCACAATGCATCTAATCTAACTGGAGATCCGAAAAGAAGTCCCTATCATCATCCGGAGGAGGCTGGCCAAGGTGCTGGATAATCTCTTGGAGTCGAGTGGACTATGTCTGCTGCTGCTGCTAAATGTTAGTCAGCTGACCCTGAAGTGCAGCAATGGCAGTGTCCTGGAGATCTAATCTAGCCATAATGTCGGCCTGCTACTGCTGGCGCTCTGTCTGCTGAGTGGTCAGCTGCTCCTGGATGGCTGCCAAAGTCTGAAGTAACGTACCCTGAGTTGGCTCCTCCTGAGCTTGAGCCTGAGCCTGAGCCTAGGGCTCCGCTGGCTGCCCTGTCTGATCATGTCGTTGTTCCCCTGACTGGGTCTCCTCCTGAGTCTGAGAAAGCGGCTGCTGAGAAGATGAGTGAGTCGAACTAGCTGATCCCCCCTTCTTCGTCAACTGCCCTGCCGCGCTCTTCTCTGTCTTCCAGTCTATGTCAGTCGAGGAGGAAAGCAGCACAACATCTGCAACACTAACCCCAGCCGCCCTAATCCTCACTGTCAAAAAGCAACCAAAGGGGATGCTGGACTGGGGAGTAGTAACCTGAGTCGCAGCCCACAATGCCATATACATAAAGTGGGGCAAGTCAATAGTCCTGCCCGTGCCAATAGCCCACATCAACTGCCCCCGCATCCTACTGCACTCCACCGTCCTCCCCAGTGGAAAGATCAAATAGCATGTCCAAAGGAACAACAGGTGGTATCTGGGGGCAAGCTGCCTTATCCTGATCTGGGAAGCGGTCCAAGACTCTCTCGGTGCTAAAATATCGGCGCACATCTCTTCATGAGATGGTGGATGCTCCCCATCATAAGAGAACTGAGGGTTAGCAACCCTCGGTATACCAAATTGCTCAGCAAAAGAATCTGGGGTGATAACAACATCCCTACCCCGAACCCAAGAGCGAATAATATGTTTGTCGCCACTAACAGGGTCCGATGAAATGTTAGCCATGAACTCTGCCACGAGGGTGGCTGAGTACTGGCCTCTAAAGGAAGCTAACCCCAATCACTGGCGATCGGTCAATGGCTTAAGCCAACCATATGGCTCACCATCAAACTGACTCACGGTCCAATGCCTCTCCACTACTACCTTACGGGCGCTCCACACTCGTCCAAACTCTCGCTCCTGATCTCTCCCTCGGAAACGAGTAGTATCATACTCTCCCTCTCTCTCCCTTGTAGCATGCTCTCGCTGGAGCTGCTGAAACAGAGCCAAAGTTTGAGAAGTACTCGCCCCAGCTGTACTCTCAGTACTCTTAGTCTCGACCATAGCTCTCTAACTAAGCTAAGTACAGTTGGAAATGAAAAGAATAGACAAAGATCGGCGGAAGGAATACCTCTCGAAGCACAGAAAACTGTGAAAAGGCGAGGCAAAGTCCACCAAAGTGAGCTGGCAGGGCCTCACTGCTCCAATATGTGAAAAGACTCTCGAAACTCTCAAACACTCGCGAGCGAATGAGAATGAACAGTGAAACAGTGGGTTTTTATAGACAACTCTGTCACTGATTGATCGGCTCTTAAACTGATCGATCGCCTCGCGAACCGATCGAAATGGAGCGCCACCGATCGAACGACCGATCGATCGATACCGCTTCCTTTCGATCGGTGCAGTAATAAGTCCAATCGATCGCTAGTCTTCACCGTTCGATCGCCCGATCGATTGCAACGTACACGATCGATCGGCCGATCAATTGGTTTGGCCTACCGATCGATCGCAAATACAGCCTCTCTGAAGTTCTGTAGAAATTTTTAGAATTTTCCACAGTAACATGCAAATGGTTCCCCCCCCCCCCCCCCCCCCCCCCCCAAACTGGAATCATGCCATGAACTCAAGGCATGAGGAAAATGGACGAGAAAAAGAACAACGGGGTGGGCGGGACCCTCGGGAATACAAATGTACACAATTAACTACCAAAAAGAAAAGAGAAAGAAACCTATAAAAAGGAAAACAAAAGAACTACTCCTAAACTATAAAACACGACAATCTAATGTCACTCAAAGGACTGTGGATTAATGAGATTCACACAATCCAACTCCCCTTAGAACGACTCAAAATACGGCTTTAGCCGCTGACCATTCACCTTAAATGCTGAGCCATTATTTTGCACCTCAATGGCTCCATGGGGAAAAACTTCTTTCATAAGGTATGGCCCGACCCACTTACTCTGCAATTTGCCCAGAAATAGATGCAAGCATGAATCATACAATAACACTTTTTGGCCAACTTTGAAAGTTTTTTGAATGATATGTTGGTCATGAAAGTGTTTCATCCGGGCCTTAGCAATTTTTGCATTTTCAAAGGCATCATTGCGGAGTTCATCTAACTCATTGAGTTGGAGTTTGCGGTGGGTACCCGCAACATCAATGTCCTCATTACATTGACGAATCGCCCAATATACTTTATGCTCAATTTCGACGGGAAGATGACAGGCCTTCCCGTACATAAGTCTGTAGAGTGATGCTCCAAGAATGGTTTTATAGCCCGTGCGGTATGCCCATAACCCATCGGTCAATCTAAGAGACCAATCTTTCCTATTTGGATTGACGATTTTCTCAAGAATGCGCTTGATTTCCCGATTGGCCAACTCTACTTGCCCTTGCGTTTGAGGATGGTATGGTAATCCAACCTTATGGACCACTCCATACTTACGCATTAAAGACGCAAATGGCTTGTTACAAAAATGCGAACCGCCATCACTTATCACGGCTCAAGGCATACCATACCTACAAAAAAATGTTCTCTTTCAAAAATCGCAAGACCACTTGGTGGTCATTGCTTCGGGTGGCAATTGCTTCCACCCACTTAGAGACATAATCTACCGCAACAAAAATAAAAAGGTACCCACACGAGTTAGGAAACGGTCCCATGAAATCAATCCCCCAACAATCAAATATTTTCAAAATAGTGATGGGGTGAGGAGGCATCATGTGCCTCTTAGAAAGTGTTCCTAACCGTTGGCACCTATCGCAAGCAAGACAAAAAGTATGTACATCCTTGAACATGGTGGGCCAATAAAGCCCATATTGTAAAATTTTGGCCGTGGTTTTCTTGGAGGAGAAGTGTCCTCCACAAGCATGAGAGTGACAAAACTCTATTACTTGTTGAAATTCATGATTTGGGACACACTGGCGAATGATTTGGTCCGGACAATACTTAAACAAGTGAGGATCATCCTACGAAAAATAGCGCACATTTCGGAAGAATTTACGCTTGTCAATAGATGACCATGTGGAAGGAACCTCACCGGTGACAAGGAAGTTCGCAATGTCCGCAAACCAAGGGGTTGAAACTTGCTCAACGGCACTCACATACATGATATGCTCATCCGGGAAGTGCTCCTTGATAGGGGTTGGGTCCATGGCTCGCCCATTTAAGGGAAGCCAAGACAAGTGGTCCGCAACTACATTTTCAACCCCTTTTTTATCACGCATTTCAATATGGAATTCTTGGAGCAAAAGTATCCATCGAATGAGGTGTGGTTTTGCATTGGGTTTTGTGAGGAGATACTTTAGGGCCGCATGGTTGGTGTAGATGATGACCAATGACCCAATCAAGTACGACCTAAATTTGTCTAGTGCAAAAACCACCGCAAGGTGTTCCTTCTCGGTTGTGGTATAGTTGATTTGAGCTTCATTTAGAGTTCTAGAAGCATAATGAATGACATATGGCTTCTTATCAACTATTTGTCCTAGGACAGCCCCCACGGCATAGTCGCTAGCATCACACATTAACTTAAATGGAAGAGACCAATTGGGTGCTCGAATGATTGGGGTTGTGGTCAAAAGTCCCTTCAACTTGTCAAAAGCTTGTTGACAAGAAGATGTCCACTTAAAGGAAACATCTTGGGACAAAAGATGACACATAGGCCTAGAGATTGCACTAAAACCCTCAATGAAACGCTGATAGAAACCGGCATGCCCAAGAAATGATCTAACCTCCTTCACACACGTCGGGGCTGGCAATTTTTGAATGAGTTCAATTTTTGCTTTATCTACTTCAAGCCCTTCGGCTGACACAATATGCCCCAAAACTATACCACTAGTAACCATAAATGACATTTTTCCCAATTGAGCACAAGGTTACTCTCCTCACATCTCATCAAAATTTTTCCTAAATTACCAAGACAACCTTCATAAGTATCCCCATAGACAGAAAAATCATCCATGAAGACTTTGACAATTTGCTCAACCATGTCGTTAAATATGCTCATCATGCACCTTTGAAATGTCGCCGGTGCATTACATAACCCGAAGGGCATACGTTTATAAGCATATGTGCCAAAGGGACAAGTGAATGTTGTCTTGGCTTGATCCTCAAGGGCTACATCAATTTGATTGTACCTCGAATATCCATCTAAGAAATAATAGAAAACCTTACCGGACACCCTTTCTAAGACTTGATCAAGGAAGGGTAAAGGGAAATGGTCCTTTCGGGTTACATTATTGAGGCGGCGATAATCAATGCACATTCGCCACTCAGTTTGCACACGGGTTGGCACTAACTCATTGTTGTCATTTCTTATCACCGTGACACCCGATTTCTTAGGCACCACTTGGGTCGGACTAACCCATTTCGAATCGAATATGGGGTAAATGATACCCACATCTAGCAATTTTAAAATCTCACCTTTAACCACTTCCTTCATATTGGGATTCAATCGCCTTTGCATTTGACGAATGGATTTAGCCTCCTCTTCTAAAAAAATACGGTGAGTGCATATGAGAGGACTAATCCCATGAAGGTCAGCGATAGTCCATCCTAGGGCTTTTTTATGTTTCCTAAGCAATGTTATCAACTCGTCCTCTTAGCTCCCAGACAAGCTAGAGGAAATCACAACCGGGTACGACTCCCCATCCCTTAAAAATGCATACTTTAAGTTGGAAGGCAAAGGCTTCCTCTCGGGAATGGGAGGCTTCTCCTCCGAAGGAATTGGTTTCTCGGCATTAGGGTGGAGGGGTTCAAAAGAAGGGATCCATTGACCCACATGTAAACACTCTTCTCTCTCACCCTCTAAATGAGAAAATTCACTTGACACCATGCCCTCACTATCAAGTGAAGCATGCGGTTCACCTCTCACTAATGCCCTTTCCAAAGGGTCCTCAAAAATCTTCCGCTCAAAGTGTTCTTAAACTATGCTCTCTATGATGTCTACCTCCCGGATATCCTCACATTCCCCCTTTTGTTTGGCAACAGAAAAGATGTTAAGCTCGAAGGTGGTGTTGCCAAAAGACAATTTCACTAACCCATTCCTACAATGAATGATGGCATTGGAAGCAGCTAGGAAAGGGCGTCCCAAAATCACAGGAATTTGGTTGTGAGCTATACAACTCTCAACAGGTTAGGTGTCTAAGACAATGAAATCGACCAGGAAGCAAAAGTTATCAACTTAGATGAGAACATCCTCAATGATACCTCTTGGAACCTTTATAGAACGATCCACCAATTGCAAGGTAACTCGAGTAGGGCTCAACTCTCCTAGGCCAAGTTCCTTATACACTGAAAAGGGTAAAAGGTTGACACTAGACCCTAAGTCTAACAAGGCACGATCGATCTTGGTATTCCCAATGGTACAAGAAATAGTAGGACATCCGGGGTCCTTGAATTTCGGCACAGTTTTGCATTACAAAATCGCACTTTGATTTTCGTTCATCATGGCGCTTTCCTTGACATGCAACCTTCGCTTAAAAGTGTATAAGTCCTTTAAGAACTTAGCATAAGAAGGTATTTGCTTGATTGCGTCAAGGATAGGGATGTTGACCTTTACTTGTTTGAACACTTCATAAATTTTTGCATTTAGAAGTTCATTTTTTGGTTTGGTCAACCTTTGCGGGAAGGGAGCATGTTTGATTATGTCCCTTCTCTTATCCCTCTCACTTTCACTTAAAATCTCGATGGGATTGGCTAAGTTCTCCCCCCCTTCTCTCGGCTCTTTTTCCTCTTTCTCTTTCTCTTCTTGGCCAACACTCTTCCTAGAAGTCTCATCCCGAGGTGGGATAGTTTTGTCAATGGTCTTGCCACTTCTAAGGGTGGTTATGGCTTGCACTTGGTCATGACTCATACTAGAGTCATTCTTACCCTCGGTTATGTGCACTTGCCTAACCGTCGGGTTAGGTTGAGGTTGAGCTGGGAATCTTCCCAGGACATTTTGGGTCAAAGCTTGTGTCAATGTAGACATTTGCTTTTGGATGTCCTCAAGTAACCTAAAGTGTTGGTCTAGCACCTTCTCTTGTTTATCAACCCTTGAACTAACCCCTCTCATGTTATTGGCAAGTTGGTAGACATTGTCCTCTATGAGCTTCCTATGGAGGGGTTGGTATGGCCTTGGTTGATTTTGGAATTGGGTCACGGGTGCTTGTTGGTAAGGTGGAGGTGGATGTTGTGGTTGGAGTGCTTGTGGGGGTGGAGGTGCTTAGTATGATTGAGGGTTTTGATACCCTCCTTGGTAGTTGTGGGAGTTTGAAGTCCCTTAATTGTTCCTCCACCCAAAGTTGGGATGATCTCTCCATCCCGGGTTGTATGTGTTTGAATAGGGGTTACTCCCTCCTCTTGAATATTGGCCAATTGCGTTAACTTAGCTATGCAAAGCCTCATTCACACCCGGAATGATTGGGCATGAAGAGGTGGTATGATCTGAGGTTTCACACACAAGACAACATACTTCTCTCATCTCCTCACTCTCTACCAATTGAACTTTTTTCACCTCAAAAGCCTCTAATTTTCTTGCCAAGGTAGCCACCCTAGCATTGACATCATCAACTTCCTTGAGTTGATATCTTCCCACCCCTTGTTGGATTTAGTGACCCTCGGGATTTTGGGTCCCGGTAAGTGCCCAATCTCTAGCCTTATTTGCCAAGTTATCAAAATAATCATATGCCTTATGGGGTTGCTTATCAAAAAACGTCCCCGTACACATAGACTCGACAAATTGCTTGAGTTGGGGTGTCAAAGAAGAATAAAATGTGTTGATGACATGCCAATCGGCAAAACCGTGATGGGGGCAAGAATTTAAGAGGTTTTTGAACCTCTCCCAACATTGAAAGAAAGTTTCTCCCAACAAAGGAGAAAACTGAGAAATTTGCCTTCAAATGGCCTCGGTTCGAATTTCGAGAAAAAATTTGCTCAAAAATTCCCCTTAGAGAGTAGCCCAAGAATGGATGGACATGGGTCGCAAGGAATTAAACCAAAGCTTAGCTTTGTCCTTCAAACAAAACAGGAAGAGTTTCAACAAAAATACTTCCCTTGGACATGAGTTGTCCATTGCAATTGAACAAACATCCTCAAATTCTTTAAGAAAAATGTAGGGTTGTTCTGAATCCATCCCGTGGAATTGAGGCAACATTTGCATCATTCCCGACCTAATGTTTAGAGTGTTGTGATGGGGCAGGAAAACAATGCACAATGTTGGTGCTTGCCTTGGCGGGTTTAGGTAGTCCCGGAGAGTTCGTATTGGGGGGGCCGCCACGTCGCCATGGTGGCTCCCTCTTTCAAACTCCTTATGACCTTCCGGGTTGATTTGGACATTTGGATGCAAGGGTTGAATGTTAGGTAAGCTGGGTTTATTGGGATTTTCCATTGGAATGAAACCTAGGTCGACCACTAATGGTAAGCTAGGTGTTGGTGAATATGTGTTTGTGCTCTCAATGCTCTCAATCCTCACAAGGCTATGATGTTCGTCCCTCGGGAAATATGACATGCAAGAATGAATGCACACATAAGGTTGGACCGATAGGGTCGTTCAGCACATCATACACAATTCCCTAGGCCGGACAACGGTTTTTTCTCAATTCAACTCCGTACCTCCAATCTCCACATACAATAAGCGTACCACCAATTTGAAACTTGAACACACTAGCCTAGCTCCACTAAATACTCCTGAAGAGGGATAATTTCCTAACAAAAAATGCAATGCAATTATACTATATCAAACAAAAGAAACTAGAGAAAACAAGAAATAAAAAAATAATCCTAAAAAAAAATAAAACACCTTAAGGGAAATGAGAGTGTACCGCGGCCCGTAGCCTGTAGATGCTTCCCTCAGGGGTGGTGATGAAATCCACCCTTTTTGTGTGTGTTTTTTTTTCTTTTGCTTGCTCTTCTTTTTTTTTTTCAATTTTCTTCCGCAATCCTTAGCTTTGGTCCGTGTAACTTTTGCCTATGAATTTCCTGGCAACGGCGCCAAAACTTGACACGCCTTCAGATGTGCTTCACAACTTGAGTCACTCCGCAAGAGTACGGAGGTCGCGCATGTAGTAAAAACCGGAGGATCCGGTGTCGTTCTCTTCCAAGGGAATTCTGCAAATATAGCAACAAAGCTCAACTAGCACAGGCACTTATCTTGATGGATTGCAAATGAAAATTATTTTCTTTTCCTAACATAAAAGAGACCGAAAATATGTTGGTTTTGGGATGATGGTGGTTCAATACTTAATGCAATAACTTAATGACTAATGAAGGCAATAAAATCTAATTTTGTGTAATTTAAGAGAAAAGCATGGACATAGTTGTTTCGATCCACCAATTCACAACAAAGGTTTCCAATGAGAGGTTTATAACTCAAATCAAGAATCACACATTGGATTCTTGATTCGGAAAATGTCGACTATAAAAATGTGAATTTTTGTTTGATTGAGTATAAAGAGGAAATCTATAATTGGCACCCTAGAATCAAACCTTAGACATGTGCAATACCTATACCGAATATTGATTTGTGCATAAATATTGCCAAGGGGTTATGAATCTAAGTTTTTCTAATGAATCTCATGCTAAATCAAATGAAACCATAGAATTTTAAGGATATGACTTTAAAGTTCATACAACCCATTTTCTGTTGGAAATATTTTCAAAATATATATATGTTTTTAATTGGGTGTTTTTAGTTAAAGATTTTAAATGTTGGAGAGATGCAATCTACACCATTAATGTGTAAAGGTGTGATCGGATGACCACATTTAAATGTGGAAATGGTGGTTAGAATATTTGAATTCTAATGGACACACCTATTCCAAATAGGCACCTTTGAGTCTATATAATGGTAATCTTATTAAACCATTAGAGGTGGTGATGATAGATGTTCCTATGCATCAATTCCTCTTTGTTTTATTTTTTCATTGCTAGAATCTGTTTACTGTAGAAACAGAATTCTAGATTCTTGGCAGACTTGTAAAATCTGAAGGTATTCGGTTCTGACTTCGTTTGTGCAAAACGCAGTTAGATTACAGATTATTCTGGGCTTCATTGTATCTTGGAGGCGATTCGCCATTAACCCGGTGCACACCAGATTCACTGAATTAGTGGGGGCGAATATCGTCTTAAGGAAAGCGATATTTTATCGTGCCTTAAAGCAATTGTTCATCATCTTCTTCTTCTACAAAAATTTGCACCAACATTTTCAACCTTTTGAAAATCCTTGGTGGATCTTCACAACCACATCCAAAGGATGTTTAGCTACTAAAATCCATGTCAAAGAGCATAAAAGAAGACAAATCTACCATTAAACTATATAGAACTAGTGTTTGGTTACTAAGAAAGTGAGGGAAAATGGCAAGAAAATGAGATCAAATGGCTAGAAAGAGTAGAAAACATTCACTTCATATATATATATCAAGCATTCATTTACAATGATCCAAAAGCAATAAATGACAACAATACAAAGCATTAAAGTAAATTTAACTAAAAACCTTACAAAATAATAAAAGACCCCTTTTTGAAACTCCTCCTCTGTCCAATTCTGCAAAAAAAAACCCTAACATCCACTTTGTCCCGTATATACAGCTTTTATACTTTGCAAAAAAACAAAGTCTGTACACACCAATCGATCGGTAGGCGACCGATCGAACGGCCGATCGAACGGTCCAGGCGATCGAAAGCTCGATCGATCGCAAAACCGACCCCTCTGAAGTATGCTTCTATGTAGTCCGTTGAGGGAATTCCGACGTCACCGATCGAACGACCGATCGATCGGAAAACGCCCTATCTGAAGTTTGCTGCAGAAGGTCGAACAGAGAATCACCGATCGATCGCAAGATCACCGATCGATCGGCCGATTGAACATTCCGTGGACCGATCGATCGGGCGATCGATCGGTCGATCGATCGGTCATCCTCATATTTGCCCATTTGCCTTGGTTTAAGCCCCAATTCATTTTAGAAGTACACAAAAAGAGTTTTAATACATTTTAGGAATTAAAATACTAAATTAACACTGAAATTTAACTAATCAACTAACAATTTAAGCTTAGAGATTACTATTTCTAAGAGTAATTAATAATCCAATCAAAATTAGAAACAAAAGCTGAATTATAGATGGGTGAAAAAGAATTACCAGCAAAATTAACAGAGGGAGGCGTGAGTAAATCCATAATTCACGGTGTTACGCACTAGTTAAACCATGAATTACATGCTCAGTTGAAGTACTAGGTGGACTAGCAGAAACCTGGGGTACCACGGGTTGACGACTTGTGTCATGTCGTGGAGTATTGCGGTTTCGATTCCAATGGATAGGAAAACCAATAATCCTATAATAGCTAGTTTTGGAATGCCCGATTTTGCCACAATGCTCACAAATGATAGTATTATTTCCCTTACTTTTAACATCTTGCATAGAAGGACGTGGAGGTCGATTAACGTGCATGGCAGCAATATCCGGAGTGGGCAATGGGAGATGAAGAAGACGTTGGGTTTCTTCTTGATGGAGAATGGTATATACTCGGTTGACAGCAGGTAAAGGCTCCATAGCCAAGATTTGACTTCTGATTTGAGCATATGACTCATTCAATCCCATAAGGAATTGAAAGACCCGTTTAGTGCCTTGTAAGTTGGCCAACTCTTTTGATGCTCCACATGAGCAGTTTGGTTCGGACTGTAGTGCACTGAGCTCCTTCCAATATTGCTTGATGGTGTTGTAATATTGAGCTAAAGGGCATGCGTCTGGTGAAGTGTAGCGATGTCACGCTTGAGTTGAAATATGCATGGATTGTTGATTTAAGAAAATTGAGTCTCTAGATCGATCCAAAGTTCATGAGGCTTATCACTATATATAAGGCTACTACCAAGGGATTTATCAACGCTGTTGAGAAGCCAAGATAGGACCATGTCATTGCATCTCTCCCACAATTTAGACGCAACAGCATCATTGGTTCCCTCTCAAAAGTATCCTACAATTGGAGTTAGTTACCCCGCAAGAGTACGAAGGTCGCGATGAAAAATAAACCGATAATTTGGTATCGTTCTCTCCCAAGAGAATTGTACAAATATAGCATCAACGCTCAACTAGCATTAGACATTAACTATGAATTGCAAATGGGGTTTTGTGATATAAAAAAGACCAAAAACTTGTTGATTTTGGATGATGGTTGTTCTTAACTAATGCAAGCAATTAATATCTAAGGAAAGCAATTAAATCTAGTTTGTGTGCAATTAAGGAAAAAACTTAGATATAATTGATTCAATCCACCAATTCACAACAAGAGTTTCAATAAAGGGTTTTATACCTCAAATCAAGAATCACTCTATGGATTCTTGATTCAAAATATTGTGACCATAAAACCTTGAGTTCATATTTAGTTGAGTGTAGAGATGAAACCCATGAGTAGAATCATAAAAACAAACTTTAGAAATGTGCAATATCTATACCAAGTAGTGATTGTGCATAAATATTATCAAAATGGGTTATGAATTTAAGTTTTCAAACAAGTCTAACACTCAACCAAATAGAACTATAAAAATCTAGAAATAAAGCTTTGAAATTCATATACCTCCATTGAAACCCTTGAAGATCCTTGGTAGATTTTCACAATCACATCCAAGATATGTTTAGTTACTTGAATCCTTGAGATAAAGCATAAAAGAATGTAAATATGGTATTAAGCAATAGAAAACTAATGTTAGGTTACCAAGAAAGTGAAGGAAAGTGCCAAGAAAATGACAGAAACTTAAACTTGAATACAAAGAGAATGATTAACAATAATACAAAAGAGAATAAACCTTACAAAATCTCTCCAAAAATGCCCTAAAACTGTTTTAAAAATCTGGAATCTTCGAACCTCTCCTCGGTTCTCGCACACACAGCTTTTATACCTACAGATTCTATACAAACCGATTAAACGGTCATAATGCGATCGAATGGCTGAGGGCGATTGACCGGCCGATCAATCGGCAGCAGACCCTCTCTGAAGTTTTGGTCGTTTTTGTTACAGAAGTCATTTCCAACGTCACCGATCGAACGGCCAATCGGACGGTAAAACTCCCCCTTTGAAGTTCTGACTCTTAAGTGGAGGAATGATGCTGCAGAAGTTCGAACGAAGGCATTTCCGACGTCACCGGTCGAACGATCCATACTGTGATTGAACGGCTGATTGAATGGTCAATGGAGATTAAATGGCCGATCGATCGGTCCTCCTGATTTTTGCCCGTTTGCCTCGCTTTAACCTTTGATTTCTGCAAAATACGCACAGAATAGTTTAGTACATTTTGGGAGTTAAAATGCTGAATTAATAACTAAAACTTGACTAATCAACTGCTAGTTTGGGCTTAGAGATTACAGTTTCCAAGTGTAATCAATCATTGGCTAGTTTCTTGAGAGTGCTATCAACAATCCAAGTTTGTTCTTAGCATTAAGAGCCATCTTCATGGCTCTTCGCCATGTAGAATAATTGTCACTAGCAAGAAAAGAAGAGACTAAAATTGCATTGGGTTGGTCAGAGAAATGACTAAAATATGGGGACGAAACATTGCTAATGGATTGCAACATCGCAGATTGAGAGGTAGAAGAAGAGTGGGAGGCAACAGTCATAGTGGAACTTGGAAGCGGCAACAGAAAAGAAAAAAAGAACCTAGATGCCCAAGATCAAGAGCTCTGACACAATGTTAAGGATTGGCTCTCAACACGTTAAATGAAGAAAAATATTTCTCATTGATTGTGAATGATGTATACAAGCAGTTAATAGAAAACCAACTCTACAATTACGTCCTACAATTGTGCACTACACAAGGAAAGTAAAGTTATACAATTGATGAAGAAAATATGAAAATGTGCTGAATGTGTGGGTGGTGTAATAACCATATGAGTATTGTGTATTAAAATGAGAACATCACTGTGTAAGAATTGTGTATAACTTTTTTATGTATGTATTGTAGCATTAACCAAAAGGTACATAAACTTATACATAATATGTACGGAGGTCTTTAAAGAAAACTAATGACTTAAGACTGATAATTATAAATTTTTAGGGAAAATTTTGAGAATATTTTTAAAATGGTATAAAACAAGAATTGGTTTTTTAACTATATAAGGGGGGTCATTTGCAAATTTTCCGAGGGGGAAAAGTTAGAAAAAAAAAAACTTCAAAATTGTAGGTAAAAATGACATTTTTAAAAAGTTGAGGGGTGCCCCCTCTAGCCCTTAACTGGCTCCGCCAGTGGCTGCAGAGAAATGCTGTGAAAACCTATAATAGAATCCTTTTGTAAATTTTCATCTCTTCCTTTAATAGCGAGTTTGTGGAGGTGGTAACTTAAGAGACACGAATACTTTTAAGAAATTGCTCTGTCCATGTCAGACAAGACACCTATTGGGCACTTCCCGATGTGCGTTGGATACATGGCCGAAAATATTCTATTACTTAATCAATTTTTAAAAATTGACACGGTTCAGACACTTGAGGAACACGTGTGTCCATCACTTACACTTATAAAACACGTCTAAGTTTGAAAAAAATTACTTAAAATCTAATTGTAAAATAAAAACAATGTGACTTTTTATCTAATTTGATTTTTAAACTACAAAACACATAATTTTTAATTTTAATTACACTGTTTTTCTTTACATTGTATTTTGAGTAAAAATTTTCTATATATGATATATAAAATAATATATAAAATCTATTCTTTTATCGTGTTCCCATCATGTCTTATATTTTTTGAAAATTATTGTGTTGGCTTGCCTATGTTGTATAGTGTCCATGTCGCGTGTCTATGTTCATGCTTCTTAGCCTTAACCACTGACCATCATTTGAAAGTTGGCTGATGGCGGGCATCACAATGATCAAAATTGGGACTCCAAGTTGTGGAATTCCCAGGGATATTGCTCATGAGAATTCACAAAAGACTATAACAGAAGGCGAGGAAGCAAGTTGTATTGAGTTCATTCACTGTTCCAGGCAGGTGTGAAGTGCTTCGTTATGGCACCAAGCAACCTGTGGCAATGATAAGAGCCAGAAACTCACATCTTGCTGTGTTGACAGCAATGCCCATTTCTCCAATCCATTTCACATCACCAAACCAGGTTCCCTAGATGTTACACATCAACATGTCTACACAAACAACTGCTGTTTACAACTTATGCAAAACTAGTTTTCTGACATAAATCAAGAAATTGATACTTCTTGAATTATTGATTTAGCATTACGCCGAGGCAATACAAATGATTGTGGACGATTAATGATAAAATCATTTAGTGTATCCATTGTAAGCTTCAAATTGGAGTGAGATAAAGGGTGACAACTAATGAATTGGGAGCAAAATAGTGCATAGATTGCTTTTTTGAAATGCATAAAATAGGACATGTATGGATGTTAATGCGACTGAAATTAAATCATTTTTAATTAATAAGATTGATCCAAATGGGTTTTGATTATCATGGTGTTCGCAAGATTGTACGAGTCCAACTTGACAAGTCTTGGAAAACATAATTGCATCATTCATAATCAAATATTTAAAGCCTACTTTGTATTTTTTTTTTTTCCTCTTTCTTTTCTTCCCAATAACATAAAAGAAACAGTTAAATGACACTAGCTGGTGCTTGCGGCGGGCTTTTACTCAAATCAGGTGGCATGTGATTAGTCTTGGGAAAAGGCCTAGAAACTCCATCACTTTAACCAGGGTCAATAAACTATTATTAAAAAAAAGGATGGTAAAGGAAAGAGGGTGACAACAGATATTTCTATATTAAAAAAAAACCAAAAAAAAAAAAGAAGACATTTACTAAAACATACAACCATCACATGATAAAGTCTAAAATCTAACTCTCATAACAATTGCATTTATCTACCCGTTCGTGACCGACATTGTCATTATGTTTGAATGTTTGAAGCCAACGTCTCCTTTAAATGGAAAATAGTCTAATAATAAGGCAATATTGAGTACTCGGTAATAATTTTTATCAAATGATGACACATAATAGGTAAACACATCAATAATCTAAATTTGTAGAGTAGTGCAGAGACTTTAAGCAAATATTTTATCAAATAATTTTTTTTTTAAAAGTCTCTTTACTACTTCACAAACTCAGGTGGTTGATGTATTCGGGTTTGGCTCCCCTCCAAACCTTAATATTCAGAATCCTCCAGTCTCCTTATCTTATTGTGCTGCATGTTAGTCATCTAGATTCAAGAATAATGTTGTTATTCAATGCAAACTCATATTCTTAATTTATTAGTTTTTTTTCACATTAAATAAAATTATAAATTTTAATAAGTTAATTTTATCTGTTGAATCTGAATGATTAACATATAGTGTAGTGAGATTAAAAGTCTAAAAAATTCTGACTATTAAGGATGAACTGATTTCAATGTATTACTTAACACTATTAGGCCTCATTTGCTTCGCAGGACTGAATAAGCAGTTCTCGGATTAAGAATTCTGGGACTCATTGTCACTGGATTAATAATCCCTTGTAGTCTCATAGTTTATTTGATCCTTGTGTGAAACAAACATAGGATAAAATTAGGAGTTATTCTCATACCTCACAAATATGATTTAATATATAATAAAAAAACACTATATTAATAATAAATAATATTGTCTTAATATATTAATGGGTACAAAATCTATATTAACATTTATTATATTACTAATTTAATACTAATATACATGAATAATATATTAACACATATATATTATATTATACAATATTATGTTATGTCGTATTATATTATGTTGTTATACATAATATAAAATAATATATACAAGTTTAGTAAATAGTATTTTGACCATTACACTATATTAATAATAAATAACATTGTTTTAAAATATTAACAAGTACAAAATATATATTTATATATATATATATATATGATATTAACATATAACATATATCATATTACTAATTTAATGCTAATATATGCTATATTAATATATGTATAATTATGATATTAATATACATAAATAATATATTAACACATATATATTATATTATATTATATTATGTTATATTATATAATATTATATTACGTTGTTATACATAATATAAAATAATATTTACACGTTTAAGTAAATAGTATTTTAGTCATTATTTATACAAATTTTGTCCGAGACTATCAGTCCTATCTCTGTCTCTAAAACTAAATAAACTTAAATAATTTTATATATGTAAAATAAATAATTTAGTTATTTATTTACAACCAAACGTGAGATTATATCAAATTGTTAGTGCAATCTAACCTAATCCTACTTAATCCCGCCAAGCCAGACCTTAGACTTTTTCACATGTCACTGGCCAAGTGGCAGTAATTCCTGTAATAAAAAGTTACACGTGTCGTTGTTCATTGAACTGCTGTTTCACCCACGCACTAGGAAGCGGAGTCCTATTCCACTCGTCCCTCTATGGATTCCCCATTTTATTCATTGTTTCCATAGGTGTGGATCTCTCTTCTGTTTATATATTTTGTACAAGAAGGGTGCCCTACTTTGTGCGTCGTTAGTTTGAGTAAATGAGAGATAAAAAAAATAAAAAATAATTAGTGAATAATTATAAAATTTAAATTAATATTTTAATTTTTTATCATATGTATAATATTAATAATTTATATATTTTTTAAAAACTTTTAAATTTATATTTAAAAGTAATACCTTTTTAAATTTAAAATATCATCGCTTCCATCAAACCCAACGATTTGTTTTATAACAGCATGGATGAGAAACAAAAAAACAAATACACATCAAATCCCCTAAACCTCTCCGCCGTCTTGTACTGCGTCTGTCCTTGGTATCCCTTGTGTTTCGTTAGGGTTCTGAGGTTAGTGTTGTTTTTTGTTTGTATAAAACCTTTAGATCGATCGATTTGTTCGAAGGTTTTCTGTGTTTTCTTTAATCAATCGATCTATCTTAAGAAGGCAGGTCGAAGGTCTCTGTGTACTTTTAGGTCTCTATCTGTCTGTCTTAGGTAGGAAGGCAGTTGTTTTTTTGTTTGGTTGTTTGTTTCTTGTAGGTCTAGCAACTAGGAAGGAAGGAATAACAACAGTGGGTATGGGAAATTGGGCGGAACTTCAACAAGATCTTTTGATTCTCGTCGCCAAGCGGATAGATTCGTTGGAAGATTTTGTTTCTTTCGGTGGGGTATGCACTAAGTGGCGATCGGTTGCAGTGAAGGAGAATTTCAACACTTCTTCACCACAGCTTCCATGGCTGATGCTTGCTGAAAAAGAAGAAGAAGAAGATGACGAAAACAACAATATGCGCCAGTTTTTTAGTCTGTCAAAAGGCGGCATGATTCGCAAAGTGCCTCTGCCAGAGGCAAGAGGAAAGCGGTGCATGGAGTCACTTGGATGGTTCGTGACGGCAGCAGAAGACGGGGAGATGGAATTGTTGCATCCCTTCTCCCGCGTTCAGATCGCCCTTCCCCAACAAACCACCTTCAAATATTATCAAGAATATTGGATGGAATCTACGGATTTCATACACAAGGCCGTGTTATCAGCAAGCCCTTCTCAGACTCCAAATTACGTACTAATGGTTATTCATGGAGGTTGCAATCACCTGGGTTATTGGAGGCCGGGAGATGAATCCTGGACAGTAATAGAAACCCACAACGCTGCGTATGACGATATCACTTATTTCAAGGGCCATTTTTACGCAGTTGATACTCTGGGCGCGGTTATGATTTGTGATGTGGTAGGCCCAAATCCAACTACTGTGGCACAGGTGCGGGTTGTTGGAGGAATACCCACTCAATTGATTGCGACGAAGCAGACATACTTGGTTGAATCGGCCGGGGCATTACTGATTGTTGCGCGAGATGTAGAGCTGGATGGTCCTGATATTGATAAAGCTTATGAGGACATTACTGAATATGTGGGTACAACTTATGAGACCACAAACTTTCAAGTGTTTGTGCTTGATTTGAGCAACCAGAGATGGCAAGAGATTAAGGACTTGGGGGGCAGAGCACTATTCCTGGGTCAGAGTGCTTCCGTCTCCGTTGATGCCTCTAGGTTTCCAACAATCAAGCCTAATTGCATATATTATACTGATGATTGTTTGGAATCATACGCAGCATTCAGCCCTCAAGGAGGCGGCAAGGATATGGGTGTTTTCAACTTGGAAGATGGAAGCCGAGAGCCCCACTATAAAGGGGAATCACTTAGTTTTACTTGTCCGCCTGTCTGGGTCACTCCTTCTTTCTAATGTGTTTCTCTTCTGGATTGTTTTGGATTTGTTACCTATATAATCAAAAGTAGCACTTTTAATATGTCATTGACTTGTTTGATTGCAATTCACTTCCATTGTTGTTTGTATATCGTTGCATTGAAGGATTGATAGATATGCAGGGTCAATTTCTTCATTTCCAGCAGATGGGGAAAAAAGCCCCTGTAGCAAACTGGAAAGACAACATTACATAATCTAACAAATGCACTGAAATTTTTATGGTAAACTTTCCTTGGAGTAAATTTCATTGTAACAGTTTGGAATGAAGCATAAAGCAGGAACATTTGGAAGCCTTTGCTAGCAAATCCCTAAGGTATGGTATGTTTGGGAAATATCATTGGGCTTGGTAGAGTGATGCTTGACAATTGCATTTGCTATTAGATCCTTTGAGGGTCTCCCTCTTCAACTGCTAAGAGAACTGGGGGTAGGTCCTACAGAGTGCATGCAAATTCTGATTGAGTAAGCACACACAACTTATTTTTTGTTTTGTTCCTTGAATTAGACTTTTTACATTTGAAGCAAGATTTTCTGGCCGCAGTTGGATTTGTTTGAAAATAGGATATATGATTTAAGTAAATATCTAAAACTTCACAAAAGAAGTCTTTAATCTTGATTGGAAAAAATGTGGACCATCTGGGGTCTAAAGTTATGACAGAGTAATCTAAATTGGAAATGGTTTAGAAGAAGTCACATATGTTTTGGACTTTCTTATCTAAGACTTGTCATTGTAAAGTAAAGTATTTGGTCTGTAGACTTAATGGTCCTCTGATGAGAAAACTAGTACATATTTGTACTTTCTTTAGGGGAAAAGAACAATTTCACAGTTTTTGCTATAGAATAATATGAAACAATCCTCAAGTTTGTTAGTTTGTCACACTGTATTGTAGTACTGCTTTACTTAATGAACAATGTCATGTTTATAACTCTTTTACATATGAAACAGAATTGTATGGTGACAGTTGCATTTTAACTGGTTTAATTCTCTGTGTAGATCTCTTCACCACTGAGAACTGGGGGTTAGATTCTGCGAAATAGTGCATGCTTGAAAATTCCAATTGAGTAACGGTAAGTACCATCACTTTGGTTATCTTGCCTTAACATGCTGAACTCTTTTACATTTAAAACCGAAATTCACACCTAGGCAAGAAGGAAAATTACAAATAAGTCCTACTTTTCCTGTCTGAGGACCAATAAGTCTACCGTGAGATTCCCACAGCCTCTCCTAAGCTAGGCTCATATTTTTTTTCTACAGAAACATGGCGGCAATACTAAATTATCGAAATAATGGAATGATCATAAATTTATATTTTACGAGGATCCAATGTGATTAGTGAAAAACCTGGACCTAGCAATTCTATTGGCACCAGCAATACAAGGACACTAACTTACCTATTTTTTGGTTATGAGCACTTGCAAAAGTTAGTACCACGTATTAATGACAAATTGCATGGTCTCAGCTCTTATAATGGTGTGCTTGCAAAGAAAGAGCAATCAAGGAAGTCAAATCAGTAGGCATTGAAACTATTTCAAAACCCAGTGTAAGAAACTTAAAAAAATTTCAATCGCAGCCTATTGTTTGCCACATAATAGGCCTCGGCTGCCCCTGTTTCTATTGCCTTTGGCAAGGTTAACATACTTACTGGACAAAGCTCAGTAAATTGATCATGCTAAATTTGTTAGTTCCCTGGAGTAGAGGCAAATGTAGAATTCTGGATGCACGAGAGGCTCAAGTCTGTTATGGATGGTGGCATCTGATGCTATTTCTCTTAGAGGATCCTAGCTTGAGATATGCTGTGGAGCATGCTTAGTGTCTATCATGTTAATTAGAGTGTGAAACTGCAAATCACCCGTTTTCTTACTGATCTGCAATTGGAATGCTATGGTTTGGGCAATGATCTCCATGCTAATCTAATCTGCTGTGGAGTTTGTTAACAGAATCCCCGTCTTTTCTCTCCAACCCTCCAACAAGTAGCTCCCATTCTTATAGCCTTTTCTGCCATTCTAATGGAAAAAAATTGGAGTTGGGGGGAAAGCTATTAGCTAGAAGTCAACTGAAAGATCTGGGAAATATGCGAAGAATTCGTATCTGCAAGGAGTTGGAGAAGGGTGAAAAGGCTTGAGACTGTTTTCCCAATCATCTAGCTCCATCATGCGCTCCTCACCTTTCAGGCTCAACTTTAATACAATGTCTAGTGTTGTTGTGGCAGTCACCGAGAATGAATATGGCGGCAAGCTTGTGCTATGGTCACAGATGTTTTAGACACGTACAAAACTGGCCAATCTTAGGCCTTATCTTCGCCTACATCAGCAGAGCTTTGCCTACATCTCTGAATCAAAGGCATTTCACTAAGTGCTCCATCCATAGTGTTTATTTTTTCCTTCCAAACTTGCTCTAGTAATTAAGCTGCTCAAGGGAGTGTCTTTTATATGAGTATCATCTTTAATTCTTCCTAGTCTAAGTCTGTTAAAAGGCACAAGGGTACACTAGTATAACCAAATCGGAAAAAAGATCCTAAGGTAGTTAGTACCGTCACTTTTAATTTACATTAACATGTGTGTATTTGTGTTTAATACATGCATTTGTTTGTACGCAAGCACATAGTGTTGTGTGGAGTATATAGCCACGATTTCCTTGATTTGGTTACATAGAAGTTGCTTTCTGTCTTTCTCATTGGTTTGTATATGTGATCTTTTTTGAGAATTTATTCCGCACAAGTATCATACTATGTGACAACAATTGTTTGAAAAACTTATGGCATTTGAAAATACACTGGGAATATGTTTTGGAATTTTCTCCTCAGGTTTGTGATTGTTCTTGCTTCTATCATCTATCTCTGTAATTACATTAGTTTGGGATTTATGCTAGAATTTTTTGTTTTCTATTCTTTTGCTTTTTGATAGTTGACGTAGTTCAACCTCAGCGTCCACTCCTTATTAGCCCCTTCCAGCCCAAAGTTACCATTATGCCCAAGATACCATTGATGCTTGGATTTTTTTTCTTTCCTCTTCGTGGCATGCTATGGTGGATGGCATTCCTTATCAAAGATGAATTGAAGTTTAAGTGCGAGTTTGAAACAAGAATTAAGGGATCAAAAGTCATGGCTTCAAGAGATCCTATAGTTATATAACTTTTTCTGCAGCCTGTCAGAGGAGTTGAAGCTTGAGACATTTTGTGACAGAAAAGGATCTTGACAGGGAAAAGCAGGTAGTACTCCGCAATAAACCCTTCATCAGACAGTCGGAATGAACATCCCTCTTTATTTTGTCCATTAATCATTTGCTTTCTTTTGTCTTTTTGTTTTATTTATTTTTTTTTGGGTACATTGAAGTCATTTGCTTCTAGAATAAGCAGTACTGTGATGCTTACGCTCCTTAATATGTTGCAATCTCAATGGTGGAGTTGTCTTTTCAGGCTACTACATATCAGATGAATTAGAAATTAGGATTCCACTAGTTTGCAAATGACTTGATTCGTTTATTCAATTTTACAGATTAGAACAGCATTGATCCGTGGCGTTTTAATCATCTACGCTGTTGAACAGCTATAGTTTTCCACCAACACACCAACCCCCCCTCTCTTTTGTGATCCTGTTTTTAATCATCTCCATTGTTGAACAGCTATAGTTCTTTTACTTTTCTTTTTTTTTCTCTTTTTTATTCTCTCTCTTTTGTGATTCTGTTCCTAAAATGCGAACATGTTCTCTTTCTAGTAACTTTTTAACATACGGAAGCATAGTGTGGAGGCATCATTGATAGCTCATGTCATGATGCCCTCTACCTGCCTCATTTATCTAAGAAAGTTTGATTTGAAATCATAGCATGATGAGTCCCACTTGGGTAGCTTGGTCCTACATAATCAGTTTGAACAACAACACACTTCATATGGCTAGAAATTTAGAATAAAAAAAAGGGGAATAGGAATAGAAGGAGAAGGAGACGGAGAAGAGGGAGTGTCGGAATGGAGAAGAAATCAGTTCTTTCTGGGTTCTTACGTCTGCTTTTATTAAGGTAGTTCCTAGTGAAACTAACTTGCTCTTCTCTTGGATGGTTAGTGTCAAATGCAGTATTTGATCCAAGAATAAAGCACTAGTAAGAGTTCGGTGACGGTTTCTAATGTGGTCCTCATCAGGTTTCCTCTTTGATGTACTTGAAATTTTAAGCAGTTAACCACTTGGAAATGGTTAAGGTGCTACATGTGTAATGGATAAGAACTTTTTCTCCTAAGATGCAATGCCAGTGTGTTTGGTCATTTGACTGCTTAGTCTATGCTATGTATGATTGCCCGTGAGTTCTGTGATTCACCTAATTGCAATGGCTTGTTTGATTTCATTTCTGTGTTATCAATTTTAAGTGAAGATTTGATGCATTTGCATTCAATAGAATATGAATAAGATGGAGGAACCGACCGTTTGGTACAGTTTTTTTTTTTGTTTATAAGCAAAAAAAACTAGAATTTTTTTACTTTTTTGTTTTTATAAGCTAAAGATAAGTAAAAAAAAAGCAACAAAAAAAATAATAAAAAAGTTAGAAAAATCTGAGTTTTTTGCTTATGAGCTAAAAAAAAGATAGACAGAAAAGTCCTACCAAATGAGCTTATCACCCCACCCATGCCAATAGATCATGGGTTCGACTTACCCTTCTCTCCTAAGTTTTTAGCCTTTGATACACCGAGAATATGAATAAGATGTTAACTTTGTTGGGTATAAAGGGGGTTTGATTCCAATTAGAGGAATGACACTCCCTTTAACCCATGATCCACCCAAACTCTGGGAGGAAGCAGGATTTAGTTCTAGTTCTTTGGTGTGGATACTAAAGAGATTCTTGCAAATTTGATCATTTGGAACAAATTGTATTAGTTGAGCCATACAAGGACTGCAAAAAGTAATTTGTATTGGTGTATGTTAGTGTTTAAACTTTGACATCGGTTAATTTGTGGTACAAAACCTTTTGTCAGAAATACGAAGTGAGTGCCTCTGTCAAGAGGATTATGCACATGAATGATAGGGAATGGTACTTTTACCCTTTATGATGTTCCCAAACAAAAAAAACCAAACGAACTCAAACTCTTTTTTGTGTTTCAACACTTTTTCAAATAATACCATCATTTAATCAAACTCCACAATTTAAAAAAAATGAAAATAAAATGTTTGTTTAATCATTTTTGTTTATCAAGTGCTTTCTCTCCAATGTCGAATATGAAGTCTCCTGCAAGCCCTTGTCATAGGGGACTATAGTCGCCAATTTTTCCAAGGCAAGCACCTATTTTAAAATCGAAGGCTTAAAAAGACTTGACCACTTGCAAACTATAGATTATAATCGCTACTAAAACTGGCAGCGCTTAGGTGCATCTAAAATTATCAAAATGATCCAAGCATAATGGAAGCTAAACCCCTAAAAGGACGGTACAAATGCAAAGATACATGGGAAACTGGTGAAGTACAGAAAATGATAGAATTTGTAGAGAGGATTGTAAATTAAAATATTTTGTTAAATAATCGTCGATCCAGAAAATTACAAGTCATAGGCTATAATAGCCCTTAATCTCAAGGCAGGAGAGACCCTTTCAACACCCCACATGCGGACATTTATCTTAGGAGTAGCACTAATCTAGTTTAGGAGCAGCTTTGTAACTTATATTGTCGAGTTATTCAGCCCGTCATCTACTTGTAATGTGTGTGAATATCTTCAAATTCAATAGAATTTTCATTCATTTATTCTTTGAAGTTCTGTAAACTTAAAAGAGTGTTTCATCTTATTTCTTGGTAAATATCTTCTATAGAAAATGATTACGTTATGAGAAATATATCAAAATGGACACTTATTTCTTTGAAAAAAGGTCTAAAACTCTCAAACGTACAGAACTAGTATTTCTCAATATTCATTAATTGAGTTAAAACTTTGATTTTCATTGTCATTAATTGAGTTAAAATTTTGAGTTTCTTTTGTAATGAATCCACCTATGAGAGAACTAGTACTACTCCGGCCTACAATGGGAAAATTAAGTAGAATCTCAACCCAAAAAGTTCGTGGTTTATTCATACACTAACAAGAAAACTATAAGCATACAGATTAATTAATGCAATATGAACTTACCTGAACCAGTAATAAATGTCTGCTTATAATCCCTTCTTCTGATGAACTAAAAATAAATTTAAAAAACATGTCTGGTCAACCTTAAACAACAATAGGACTTAAATTTTCTTATCACCCAACCAATGTCGTTAACAATTTCTGCTGGGTGCAGAAACTGCAAATCGCCATTGACTCCCTGTTGATATCGTCAATGTTGCCATTGGCATCGGCATCAAGGATGCTGTTACTTTCTGCTGTTGCCATCAATTTCGCAGTTGTTTTTCGCCCCCAACTGGTTCGTATGTACCCTGAAATCATTGATTGAGGTACAGAATTAGTGTTGCAGAATTGAAACATGTGGGATTGAGACTGAATTCCAATTTCAAATTTAACCTTAATCAGCCTTTCAAACTGCAGCACTGGGAAATGAGGCTTAAGAGTTCCTACTTCAGAGGTACATAGTGACAACACTGCCTTTGATTAACAGTAGCACATAATGAAGTTTTGGAGAATATGGAGAAAATGATGACTCCAAAACGGTAAGTAAAGAGATCCATATAAATTGTTTACATAACAGCAAGGAATGCACTCATAATTCCCAAATCTAGCTCCAATCCAATTCTTCCCAACTCTTTCATGGTGATAGTTTGTTTGTAAAACTACTTCCAAACAAAGTGTGTAACAAGAAGTAAAACAATTCTTCAAATAAAGGCAAACTCTTTGTAGTTTTGAAATTGAGACATGGAAGTAGTACTGAGGGACAGCAGAAAATAAGCCATATGTAGAACAGGAATATGGGCATATATACCTTTTTTATTACACAGTTGATATGAGCAGTATAAACGCACTCCATGCAATTGTAGATCCAGCGATCTGGATTCCTTCGCTTCTCGCAAGCATGACAGTAATACTCCTCTGTATCATCATCTTCTGGAGAAACTGTGAGGGTGAGGGGGTGTCGATGACCTCTGTGAAGTACCATATTAGGTAGGCAGGCACAATGAACATGCACGCTAAAGTCATCACATTCCATACATTTGTAGCTGGAACTTTTCCCAAATTTACCACAAGCCTGGCAGTAGAACGTGGTGTAATCATGGGTGTCAACTCCAAGACGCATCGGGTGTTTGTGGCAGTTGACTTTGAGAAGATTAATGGGTAGAAACATGCAATCAAGGTCAACGAAGAGGTCGCGGACTATGGAAGCACAAGAATAGTAGTACTTTCCTTTGAGAGATCTGTTACAGCAATGGCTGCTGAACTTCTCGTTCTCATCATCCCCGCGACAGAGCTTGGATGGGTTGTCAAGAATCGGATGGTCAATCTCGTGTGGTAATTGGGTGCATGATTTGTGAAAGAAGAAGAGGCATTTGGCACACGTGTAGGTGACCACCCCAATGACAGATTGTTGGCACGTCGGACAACAAAGGACGACTTTATCTTTCTTCTCCTCCTCCTCGTCGCACCACTCAAACTTATGCGCGTGGCTCTTCTCAACTTGAACTTCATATGCTAATTCCCTCACTGATTCTGTCAGGTCGCACTCAAGCAAGATCGGCATCTCTTCTTCTTCTTCCTCGTTGGTATTGTCAATTTTACGACCAAGAAAAACATTGAGCGACTCTAGAATAACTAAAACCTGATGTTTTACATCATTCAATGATGTGGTGTCCGCAATGAATTTGGGCATACGTCGTAGATCATCATTATCATCATCATCATCATCATCATCATCATCATCATCATCAACTAAACTAAGCTGTTGTAGCCGCCCCTGACGCCACTCAGACTCACCATCCCGTGGTCGACATTCAAGCAGGATGACTTTTATTTCTGTAGAAGAAGCGGCTGCCAGATCTCGCAACTGATCGTACTGGGGGCGGGTTACAGAATCAATCACAACAGAGAACCCCAGACGGAGCTGGGTTTCAGCCAATCGCCAAATGACTCGGTAGGAGGATAGGTCGTTCAGCTTTTCAACAATATTGCTCGCAGCGGTCAATGAACTTGATGTGAAAGTGGACTCCTCTGCTGTAGCGATAGTACTGACCTGACGGACGTCGTCTAGTTTGAGAAGAACACACTTAAAGGTTTCTGCCCATTTCAAGGCAAATGTTGTCTTGCCCGTGCAGGGATGTCCCGTCACTGCTACCACATTTTGCAAGCGAGGACCTGGGAGTTGTTGTTGCCCATTTCAAGTTCAAGTTCTTCACCCTTTCTGGGTTTAGGAGCTGGCCGGTGGTGATATTAATAGGCTGCATGAAACGTGGGGAAAAGAAGGGAAAGAAGGGAAAGTACACTTCGTTATTTTTTATCTGTTTGATTTTAGAAAGAACATGGAAGAAAAGTGAAAGAAAAAAAAAGAGAGAGGCAGGGAGGGATTATTTTCAAAATTTTTTTTTCTTTTATTTTTATTTTTTTTCCTTTTTCTTCCCTACCTTACCTCTTCCCAACTTCCAAACAGGCTATAAATGTCAACGGAAGAGGGATTGAACAAGTTCTTCACCCTTTCTAAGTTTTTTTTTTAATCATCATCATCATTGGTTCATTAAAGTCAAAGTAAGTTCATTGTCGTATGTATTTCAGATCGACGGAGTCCAGGTTTTAACCATATTGATATCATTGGAATACTCCTCTTGATTAAATAATTGCATACAACTATATAAATTCAAGGAAAAAAAAAACTGTTTATCGTTGAAAAAAAGCTGTTTCCACGAAGCTTATCCATCTCCTAACCAATAATTAAAAAAAATACACTTGACTATGAGGTTGTATTAAGGGCAGGTTCATCTGAATCCTTGACCGTTAATGATAGTTTTGGAAAAAAAAATGTTGAACTACTGTGTTTTTTTTTTCCCCTCTCTAACTTATTAATTTATTAATGATTACAATTTTTTTACTAGCTCATTCTTTAGTTTTTGTTATTTATGGTAATTGTTCTAATGAAAAGTCTTACATAACAGTGTTTTGGAAAGGCTCGAGGCATAAAGATGGTTGAAGCTATCTGACTCTATGAGTATCCAAGTACTTTTTATTTTATTTTTGGTTGTCTTTCTAACATATACCACATGCATTATTAGATTGTACATTGTGTAGGATCATACATTTTAAACATTTTGTCATATTATACAATTTTATGGTATATTTACTATTGAATTTTTTTTGTGACTGCATACTTGCATCACTAAAGATATATTAGTGATGGTAATTCTGCCATAGCAAAAAAGCAATTTTTTTAAAAAGTAATTATTAATATTTTAAATTTAATTTGTTTAATTTTTTGTTTTGCCTAAAAATATATAAATGCAAAATTCCACGAACCTAGATACTACATTAATTCATTCACATCTAATTATTTACAATTACATGTACTTGATAAAGTCTAAATTACTCATTAAACAAATTACATAAAATACTATGCACACACAAACAAACAAAAAAAAAAGTAATTTCTTCAATACAGGGCAGAACTCCATCCCCCATAGCCAGTGAAATGACTCAAAACCACCATTGACCTAGTCTGTTCTCATAATCTGAAAAGAAAGAAAAAGAAAATAAATATGACAACCATATAAAACATATACTATATACATGTGTAATTACATAAACCAATTATAAATAAAGTTGTAATGTACATCACCAGAATGCCACACAACATATTAGTCAATTGATTCTCCAACATTTTTAATATTTTGAAGAGGTACTTCCAAGACAGCATAAGATTTTTTTTGCATTTTGAACACACTTGGAAGAATTTCACCCATTGGATCCTGAAGTGTCATTTCATTCTATGAATCAACCAAATTCAATTTTGATCAGATTTAGGCCATAAACGAATTGGACTTTGGCCATCCCAAGCCTTTTGAAAATTGAGGCTAGAACAAAACTTGGTGCCAAATTGGGATCGGAGATGTAAATCATCAAATCCACTTCATCATCGGCAAACTCGCATGACCTATCTAGAAGATGGAGTTTTCTAGTTAGAAAGAAACATAGGCATCCCGGGGGTTTCAGATTGATCAATTCAAATTGGGGCCCGACCCTTTTTGGGTGCCAAATAAGGGGTCAAGTATGATCAACAAAAGTTTAAATTGCAAAGAAAGGTTGGATTGATGATAGTGAGAAGACTATTTATGCAAACAGCTAGAGTTTGACTTTGCAGAAATGGTGAAATAATAGTTGCTGTGACAAAAATATTGCAAACCCAAGTGCAGGATGAGGTAATATAATCTTGGGAGCCCGAGACACAAGTAAAACATATGGAGTTAAGAAATAATGATAAGATGCTAAGGCATTGGAGTTATAATTTAAACTTATAATATTTATTCTTGATCCCTTTTTACAACTCAATTAAAAACTAACTAAAAAATTATTTCAATCGGAAGATAGAATAGTGATTTTATAGAAAATAGTATCTTAATCTAATAATTGATTGATCAAAACTTGCAAAAACTAGTTTTAAGCATTCATTGTACCAATGGTTAACAACAAATCAAGAGATTTTACAGAATAAAAAGTTTTCTAAACATCAATTAAAAAGGCTTTGCTTTGAAGAATATTAATGGATCAAAGAACAAATACTATGACTTCATTAGAAGTTTTCACTTCTAGTCTTAGCTAGGAGTTTAGCGAACCATTACAACTACAACTAAATAACACTTGAACAAAAAAGAGAGAATAGGTGAAGAAAGATAGAAAGAGATATTCTTTACTTGGTGCATCTAAATCCTGTATATAGCCAAATATACAAAGAAGTTCAAAGTAGAAGAAAACAGCCACAAAGTTTGAAATGAACATGACATTTTCGGATTTTCACACAACAGTCGACTTCCAGCCCACTTTGATCATAAAAATGGCAGATTCACAAAAATATTGAAAAATCTATAATTGTATGTCTGAATGTCTTCTTTTCGAGGCCACAAGAATCAAGTCAATCAGATTTGTGAGTTATAGCTAATTTACTAAAGCTATTTCAAATCCAATCTGCTCATATTTTTCTCATCATCTATGAATATTCTTATGCTTACACATGAATTTGACTCCTTAAATTTGCAACAAATCCTTCTCTTTTAGATACATTTTGCATATGCCACAAGAATGTGTACGTAATAGAAGAAATATATTATAGTGAAGAAAGTATTCTAAGTTAATATCAAAGGAGTTTTATACGACTCCTGTGCCATACATCAGTATAGCTCCTCAAAACAAGTAAAACTATGACAATAAATAAAAAAAACATTATTCAAATAAAGACAAAACTATGTAGTTTTGCAAACAAGGGGGATGTGTTGGATAAAAATGTGTCCCACGGAAAACTTTCAAAAGAAATTTTCATTTGTAAGTAATGATTGTGATAATCTGGAAATTTTACTTGAAATTCGTCAAGCAATCTGTAACTCTTGATTTTGGCTACTATATATGGTATTAACAAGATCGTGAACAAATAGATCTGCAGGCGAACATGCGAAATCAAAGATTGGGTGCATGAAAGGTGCATCATATGTACTCCCAAATGGGCTAATAATCTTTTGGAGAGCTAACTACGCTGAAAGGTGCATCATATGTAGGTGAAATCCAGGGAACAGTTGAAACCGAGACGTCAAAGTGCTAAGATAGAGTAGGAAATAGGGTTCGCCCTCACCAGACTTTAATATTTAAAATTCTCGAAACTCCTTATCTCACTATGTCACGTGCTAGTCACTCAAATTCAACGGATCATATTATTATCTGATTCGAACTCACGTTCTCATTTTGTGAGTGTTTATTAACGTTAAATAAAATCGTGAGTTTAAATAATATAATATCATTCGTTAGATCTGAATAATTAACACGTGACGTAATAAGATAAAAAGTAATTCTAGATATTAAAGTCTGAAGGTGAACCTGTCTTGAGAAAATAATATCTGGACTTGTAGCAAATTTAGATCAAGAATATTGGGCATAGCTTTTGTAGATCCAGCGATCTGGATTCCTTCTCTTCTCGCAAGCATGATAGTAATACTCCTCATCTCATAACTTGCATAGAGATCATTAATATATATATATATATATATATAATTTAAATCTCAAAATTCAATTTATTGATTTTTGTTAATCCACATCATAGATAATACACAAAAGAGAATCCGGATAAAAGACACAATGTTATGTTTATCGGATAGTAGTTAATGTAAAAAAAAATAAAAAATACACGGAGCGAAATTGAATTACAGAACTTCCCAAAAATTTTACTTTTTTCTTTTTCTGGGCAATTGCTGCTCCACAAACTTATTTTGAAAAATGGACAAAGGGTACCAAATAACTTTGATCATCTTTTCTTAATTATCTGGCAAAGCTTTTGTTACAGCAAATTCAATCAATATAATTTGTCTCAAATCAATACAATTTTATGATCAATAAAACAAACAGGAATTGAAGAAAAAGTATCACTGTAATTAAAAAAATATTCCCCTTTTTTTTCCTTTCATTGTGCATACCACAATTCACAATAAATATTTAACAAGAACCACTATATCGGAAATGAGTACCAGCGCATGACACTCCAATAGCATTAAATATTTTTTTCGACTCTTAAGAGGACACCGGGGTTGGATGTGTGTGAGAGAGAGTGGCGGCGCTGCTAAATCCAGCGGTGAACCGCCAAAATGTGGCTATCCAACCAAAAACATTTGCCACCTGTCCCCTATATTCCTCCAATACTAGAGTTGGTATGTGAACATTTTTAAGGGTAAAATTCTAATTTTAAATCAACTTTACTAATTAAGTTTTTTTTTTAGTTAGTGAAAATAATGAGATTATTTGGTCACTTAAATAATGAAGTTAGTGCGTCATTGGGTGAGAATAAAGTATTAGTGGGGTGAGTTAGTGGGGTAATGTGCACACATGTACCTCTGCTTCTAAATATAGATCAAAGGTTCTCGTTTAATCTAACGAATCACATACTTTTGGTGATCATTAATTCCTTTCAATCCAACGCCTCAGATCAATGATCATCTAAGCGCCAAAACATCAGAACTAGTACTGCATGTAGCCAAGATTTCTCCTAAACCCCTATAAAAACCCTAACAAATCCACTTTGCACCGCACTCTCTCTCTCTCTCTCTCTCTCTCTCTATCTCTCTCTCTCTCGGCCAAGCACAAGGCGCGTAACGTAAGACCTTTGTTTTGTTCTCATATAATTGTGTATGTCTATTTCCATGAATGTGAATATATACGTGTGTGACTGATCAGGTCATTTGCTTTGTGGTAATTATCCTTGAGTGTCTGATGGTAATTGTGTATGGGCTTCCTTGCAACAGCACTATTCAAATTGACAAATTTTTATGAACAAGAATTGAGTGAACAGAAAAATATGTTGTTATATTTAGGAGGTGCACCCTTATTGACTAGAGGCATTTCTCTGTGCATTTGATTGGAAGCCTCATCATATTTTCAACACTTAAGAGAATAGTACTCATCAATTTTGTGGATTGTATGCCTTGAAATTAGAAGTATCAGGATTGGTTGCTAACTTGCTGATAATGCAAATGGCACAAGTACAGTTGGTCGGTCCCCTTTGTGGACAGACTAGACCAGCTCAGTTCACATATTCAGTCCAGGCCCCCTCCCTCCTAGGTCAGGTCCATTGACAGGAAGAGCGGCAGAGCTCGAGCGATACACTGGACGGCGGCATGAAAACACTCCAAAATTCTCGTCTGGTAAATAGCCCCCACGATTCCATGATTCGAACGATTCCCCCGTGAGCAGGGGCATGGTCCATGGAGCTTAAAATCAAGACACGATATATCCCCACGAAGTGGGAGGCATGACTGGGGGCACGATTAGCTGACCCACGAAGGTGCCCACAATCCGGGCCAACACTCCTATAAAGAGGACAGTTCTCACCTCCAAGAAGGTATGATTTTACACCACCCTAAATACTGTAATTCTGTCCATTCTTTCCTTAGCCTAACTTTGGCATCGGAGTGTCTTTGGCAGGCACCACACCGGTGTTCCATACAAAAGGGATTCATCACTCCAACAAGATGCACCAGGAGATGGGAAAGACGTACCAGTTCATCACTTCATCAGTTGGCGCCGTCTGTGGGAACGACACTTCGATCATTTCATGGTCTTGACCCAATCCGGTGCTACATCAACTAGGGTAGGTGGAGAAATGGAGGAACAAAGCACTGCCAGAATCGCTGCCTTGGAGCAGCAGATCATGGAGATGATAGCTACTATGAACCAACTCCAGTCCCGGAATCAAGAGTTGGAGAGGAGATTGCCTCCCCCGCCAGAGGCACCAGGGACGGTAGACCCGCCACCGCTAGAGGACCCACCATTACCTGCTAACCAGCTAGCGACAAGGAACCAAAGAGGTGACGCCGGCGAAGGAGCGGAAAACCCAGCGCCCCCAGGGGAGAACCCTCTTCCGAGGGGGGTCGGATTTCACGCTGACAAAGCCCAGAGCCACGCCGACCGGTCCAAAGCAACAACCGTGGTTCTCCCGGAACACACTGCCGAAACCCAGCCGATATGGGACGAACAGTTGAAGGAAATGCAGGCCAAACTGGCTGGAGTGATAGCAGCGGTGAAAGAAAAAGGCCCCAGCACGGTAGAAGAGCTGGTAAGCCGGACGGACACGCCGTTCACACCAACGGTGATGAGGGTGCCCTTGCCCCCGAAATTCAAAATGCCCACAATAGAGTCCTTTGATGGCACCAAGGATCCCCTGGATCATCTCGAGACGTACAAGGCTCTGATGGACCTTCAGGCGGTCCCCGATGAAATCATGTGCAGGGCATTTCCTACCACCCTTAAGGGTCCAGCAAGGATTTGGTTTCACAGGCTCTCTTTTGGGACAATTAATAAATTTGTGGACCTGAGCAGGTTGTTCGTTAGCCATTATATCGGAGGGCAGAGGCAGAGGAGGCCTTCCACCTCCCTGTTCAACATCAAGCAGCGTGAGAAGGAGACCCTGCGAGAATTCGTCACCCGCTTTAACCAGGAGACACTTTATGTAGATGACCTGGATCAAAAAGTGGCGGTGGTGGCTTTCATTGCAGGAGTCAGGACTCCCAAGTTCCTGTTCTCCTTGGCCAAGGAGGCGCCCAAAACCATGGCTGCGCTAATGCTCCGAGCGCAGAAATACATGAACGCAGAGGACACACTCAAAGCCAGGGAAGACCAGGAGAGCGTCACGGCTAGTCTGGACAAGAAGAGGACGGGGGAGGAAAAGAAAGACGACAGAACAGCAAAGGCCCCACGATTGGTAGAGCAAAAGCCAAGGGGGGAGAGCAATAGGACCAAGCAGGCCAGGTATAACCAATACTTCACCCCATTAAACACTCCTTTAGATCAAGTGCTCTACAAGATCAAGGGGGATACGGCGCTAAGGTGGCCTGGGAAGATGAGGACCCCACCAGAGAAAAGGCCGAACAATAAGTGGTGCCGCTTTCATCAAGACCACGGGCACGACACGGAGGACTGCTACGACCTCAAGTAGCAGATTGAGCACCTAATCAAGCAAGGAAAGTTAGGCAGATACATAGCGGGGGGCAGACGTGACGAGAGGTGAGAGCCGGCACCAAGAGAAGCCGAACAAAAAAGCCCAGAGAGGGGAAGGCTAAACCAGCAGCCTATGGGCGAGATTAGGGTCATTTCTGGTGGCTTCGCAGGTGGAGGAGAGTCTTCGTCAGCAAGGAAGCGACATGCAAGGGAGGCACAGAACCGGAGAGAGGTTATGTCCATAGATCGATCATCCAAAAAGCCCCAGGCTGAATATGAACCCATCACGTTCACTGACGAGGAGGCTGGGGCCATATGCCAACCTCATGATGACCCCTTAGTCATATCGGCAGTCATGTCCAATTTTTTAATCCGTAGGGTCCTGGTTGACAGTGGCAGCTCGGCAGATATTCTCTTCCTGAAGGCCTTTGAACAACTTAAGGTTGGCAGGGAGCAATTACAACCGGTCAACTCCCCCCTTGTTGGATTCACTGGAGACAGAGTCACACCTCTAGGCTCCATCGCTCTACCAGTAATGCTAGGAACAATGCCCAAACAAGCTACCAAGATGGTAGCATTTTTAGTAGTGGATTGCCCGTTAGCTTATAACATCATTATGGGTAGAACAGCCTCAATGAGTTCAAGGCCATACCTTCGACCTACCATTTGAAAGTCAAGTTCCCCACACCCCAAGGAGTTGAGGAAGCCAAAGGTGACCAGCAGACCGCCAGAGAGTGCTATATGGAGTCCCTTAAGGGGGAAACCAGAGAGGCTATGTTAATTGAAGAGCTGGAAGTTCGAGATGAGGAGGAAATCAGGAGGGGAGAACCAGTGGAAGAGCTCGAGGAGGTAGTGGTCGGAAAGCACGACCAGACCCGGACAATGAAAATCGGAACAGCAGCTCCTGAAGAATTTAAGGAGAAATTGAGGTCCTTCCTCAGGCATCACGCCAATGTTTTTGCCTGGTCTCATGAGGATATGCCGGGAATTGATACCCGGATTATTGTCCATCATCTAAACATAGACCCAATGGCAAAACTGGTCAGATAAAAAAAGAGGTCTTTCGCCCCAGAACGCAACGAGGCGGTAGCAGACGAAGTCGAGAAACTGACCACTGCAGGCTTCATAAAAGAAGCCCAATACCCGACCTAGCTATCTAACATGGTGATGGTCAAAAAGGCAAATGAAAAATGGAGAATGTGTGTGGATTTCACGGATCTGAACAGAGCGTGTCCCAAAGATAGCTTCCCCCTACCCATAATAGATCAACTGGTGGACTCAACGGCAGGGTACAAAATGTTGACCTTCATGGACGCTTTCTCAGGATACAACCAAATAAAAATGGCCGAGCAAGATCAGGAAAACACAACATTCGTGACCGACAGAGGATTGTATTGTTATAAGGTAATGCCATTCGGCCTAACAAACGCCGGAGCAACCTACCAAAGGCTTGTGAACCGAATGTTCAGCAGTCAGATCAGGAGGAATATGGAAATCTACGTAGATGATATGCTAGTAAAGAGCAAGCGAGCCATCAACCACCTAGCCGACCTGGAAGAGACGTTCAAGAACCTACGAGCCTACAAAATGAAATTGAATCCTGCCAAATGTGCCTTCGGAGTGGCGTCAGGCAAGTTCCTGGGGTTCATGGTTTCCAACCGAGGGATAGAGGCTAACCCCGAGAAAATCAGGGCAGTGTTAGACATGCAGTCCCCAACATCCACCAAGGAAGTCCAAAGGCTGGCTGGCAGAATAGCAGCGCTGAACAGATTCATCTCCAGATCAACAGATAAGTGCCTCCCTTTCTTTAAAGTTCTACGTAAAGCTTTTGAGTGGACTCCCCAATGTGAACAGGCTTTCCAGCAACTCAAAGGGTATCTGAGTTCAGTACTACTGTTGAGCAGAACCATAAAAGGAGAAGAGCTCTACCTCTACCTCGCCGTATCAGAAACAGCGGTGAGCTCTGCCCTGGTCAGGCAAGAGGAAGGGGTCCAAAAGCCCGTCTATTTCACTAGCAGGGCTTTGAGGGGCGCAGAAGAGCAATACCCCACGATGGAGCTGCTAGCCCTTGCACTCGTGAACTCAGCAAGAAGATTGAGGCCATACTTTCATGCGTACACCATAGTTGTCCTGACAGATCAGCCATTGAAAAAGGTCCTCCACAAGCCGGAGACGTCGGGAAGACTCGTCAAATGGTCCATAGAGCTCAGCCAATTCGACATTCAGTACAGACCAAGATAGGCAATCAAGGGGCAAGCTGTAGCAGATTTCATCGCTGAGTTCACCCCTCCCACGATTTGCCCCAGTAACGACTCCCTACAGCCACAGTGGGTGCTCAATGTAGACGGTTCCTCGACGGACAAAGCAGGAGGCGCCGGGGTCGTGCTCGTCACCCCTGAAGGACACAAGCTCGAATATGCCGTTAAGTTCAAATTCCCGGTGTCCAACAACGAGGCTGAATACGAAGCCTTGATTGCTGGTCTCCAAATGGCTTGGCGAATGGGGGCAGAACACGTCTTGGTACGGAGCGACTCTCAACTTGTGGTAGAAAAGGTCAAAGGAGAATACGAGGCCGGAGGAGACAAAATGCAAGAGTATTACGAGATGGCTAAAAATTTGGCGAAAAAATTTCTCAAAGTACTTCTCGAAAGAGTACCAAGGGCGCAGAACGAGGAGGCAGATCGGCTAGCCAAGATCGCATCATCCCAGGAAAACAACCCCGAAGTACCCATGGAAATGCTGGATTCGCCAAGCATTCGGAAGCCGGAAATACTACAAGCAGAACAAGAGGTGGAATGGGCAACACCAATCAGGAACTACTTGGAAAAAGGGTCCCTACCAGCAGATAAAGTTGAAGCAAGAAGGATTCAATATAGGGCCAGCAGATACGCCCTGATAAACAACATTCTGTATAAAAGGGGACACACCATGCCCTGGTTAAGGTGCACTGGAAATGCAAAAACAGATTACATCATGAGAGAAGTACACGAAGGGGTCTGCGGCAACCACTCAGGAGGGAGATCTTTGGCTAAGAAGATTCTCAGAGCAGCCTACTACTGGCCCACAATGGAAAAAGACGCCCAAGAGTTTGTAAGAAGATGCTATAAATGCCAAAGATTCTCTAACATCCCAAGGCAACCGGCCCAGGAATTAACGTCAATTCAGAGCCCATAGCCTTTTGCCCAATGAGGGATAGATATAGTGGGTGCTCTGCCTTTGGGGAAAGGCCAAACTAGGTTCGCGGTGATAGCAGTTGACTACTTCACAAAATGGGCGGAAGCCGAGGCTGTCGCCACCATCACTGAGCAGAAGATGAAGAATTTCCTATGGAAAAACATCATATGCAGGTTCGGCATCCCAAAGGTGGTGGTCACAGATAATGGAAAACAGTTCAAAGGCGGTCAGTTCGATCAGATGTGTTCAGACCTCCAGATCAGCCACCACTACTCTTCTCCGAAGCATCCCCAAGCCAATGGCCAGGTGGAAGTCACCAACCGAACTCTATTCAAGAACATCAAGACAAAGCTGGAGCAAGCAAAGGGTTTATGGGCGGAGGAGCTGCCCAATATCTTATGGGCCTAAAGAACAACAGAAAGGGTTGCAACAGGACACACCCCCTTCTCTCTGACTTTCGGATCTGAGGCAGTCATCCCGGTAGAGATAGGCCTCCATAGCCCCAGGGTTGAACATTTCGAAACAGAGGCCAACAATGAGGCCCTAGAAGTAAGCCTAGACCTACTTGAAAAGAAAAGGATGCAGGCAGCTGTGGAGGTGGCTGCTTACCAACAAAGGATGCGCAGGTATCACGATGCCAGAGTAAAACCTAGGGCGTTCAAAGCAGGAGACTTGGTCCTCAAGAGGGTCAATCAGTCTACTAGAAGGCCTGGCGATGGCAAACTCGGGCCAAATTGGGATGGCCCATACACGGTGAAGGGGTTCTCGAGGAAAGGAACCTACTGGTTAACCGGAGGTGATGGCAAAGAGCTTTTTAACCCTTGGCATGTCGAACACCTGAGAAAATACTATGTTTGATGTAATCAGCACTATTTAATGAAAAGTATGTTGCCCAAGGACTCCCCAAAACAACTGTCGCCCAGAATTATTGGAGCCCAACTGGTCAGTCGTGACCGAAAAAGCCAAAAGGCCTCCAGGCTAACAAGCCCAACTGGTCAGTCCCTTAGACTGACTAGCCAAGCCGAAAGGCCACAAGGCTAAGCCCAACTGGTCAATCCCTTAGACTGACCAGCCAAGCCGAAAGGCCACAAGGCTAACAAGCCCAACTGGTCGGTCCCTTAGATTGACCAGCCAAGCCGAAAGGCCACAAAGCTAAGAAGCCCAACTGGTCAGTCCCCTAAACTGACCAGCCAAGCCGAAAGGCCACAAGGCTAAGAAGCCCAACTGGTCAGTCCCCTAGACTGACCAGCCAAGCCAAAAGGCCACGAGGCCAGCAAGCCCAACTGGTCAGTCCCCTAGACTGACCAGACAAGCCAAAAGGCCACAAGGCTAACAAACCCAACTGGTCGGTCCCTTAGACTGACCAGCCAAGCCGAAAGGCCACAAGGCTAAGAAGCCCAACTGGTCAGTCCCCTAGACTGACCAGCCAAGCCAAAAGGCCACGAGGCTAGCAAGCCCAACTAGTCAGTCCCCTAGACTGACCAACCAAGCCAAAAGGCCACAAGGCTAACAAGCCCAACTGGTCGGTCCCTTAGACTGACCAGCCAAGCCGAAAGGCCACAAGGCTAAGAAGCCCAGCTGGTCAGTCCCCTAGACTGACCAGCCAAGCTGAAAGGCCCCAAGGCTAAGAAGCCGAACTGGTCAGTCTAGGGGACTGACCAGCCAAGCCAAAAGGCCACGAGGCTAGCAAGCTCAACTGGTTAGTCCCCTAGACTGCCCAGCCAAGCCAAAAGGCCACGAGGCTAACAAGCCCAACCGGTCAACCAGCCAAGCCGAAAGGCAACAACGCTAAGCCCAACTGGTCAGTCCCCTAGACTGACCAGCCAAGCCGAAAGGCCACAAGGCTAATAAGCCCAACTGGTTAGTCCCCTAGACTGACAAAGTTCAACTGGTCAGTCCCGTGACTGATAAAGTTCAACTGGTCAGTCCCGTGGACTGACCAGACTAGCCGAAAGACCGCAGGTCTGGTAAATTCAACTGGTCAGTCCCTTAGACTGACCCGGCGGGCCAACAGGCCACAGGGCTAAGCCAGTCTGGTCGGCTCTATAGGCTGGCCAAGTAAGCCGCAAGGCCACGAGTACAGAACAACTGGTCAATCCCTCTATTGACCAGATCGGCCCAATGGAGCCGAGTTTGCCAACCCATGCTGGTAAGTCTAGGGACTGACCGTGAGAGCAGTAGAGCGGTTTGCCCAACCTACCATTTAACAAGACTAGCCAACCAACTTAATGGCACCCAAATCACCAAGCCTAGTCGACCAGATTGCCCAAACTGACCAGTTCAGTGAGACCCCTTAGGGCAAGTCAATTCATGCCAACCATTGATCACAAGCATTCAAACACAAAAAGGTAAACTTTCCATTCATTTAAAAGAAGATTGCGATTACAACAAAAGGCCAAAAAAAAAAAAAAATAGAGCTGATTTGTTATTCCAAAGAGATCAAGACTGGGCGTCGTCCTCAACCTCAGCAGCGGGAGTCTGGTCTTCCTCGGCAGGGGCCTGAGAAACGGTGTCATTAGCTGGCCTCAGAGCAGAGAAGTCCAGGTTAGGAAACAGCTTCTTCGCCGCAACCTTAGCGTTAACGAAGCCTTCCATGTATGCTTCGTTGACCTCCTCCTGGAAGGAAGCCCCGGCTCTGAACTCCTCCACAGCCGTCTCTCGGGCACGCTTAAGATCCCCCTCAAGTTCAGTCACCCTTGATGTCAGGGAATTCTTAACAGCCTCGAAGGTTTGGGCGTCAAAAGTCAACGCATCGACCCTCTTCTTCAGGTCTGCCGACTCATCCAGTAGGGCGGTCTTCTCTGCCTCCGCCACTGACTTGGCCTCCTCAGCATCCTTGACCTTTTTCTCCAGACCACTGATGGTCTCGGTCAAGGACTCGATAACTTGGCCCTTCTTGGCGCTCTCGCTCATCCTCGCCTTCAAACGAATGGACAGGCAGAGTGCCTTGACGTGGAGCTGCAGGAGGAGAACCACAGATCAACACAAAAAAAAAAAAAAAGAACTCTTCGCCTATCTTAAGGGCATCATGGTTCATGCTCTTCATCAACTGGCCATTAGACCAGTCAGCAATGGGGCTCACATCGTTTAGGCTGATAAACTTCTGCATCCACTCCCAGGCAGCTTGGACGTCCTCCACAATTGAAGGCTCGTTTTGTTGGCCAGAAAGGGACTGAGCCCGAGTCCCAGCAACATCGGGAGCCTGTGTAGTAACCACAGGTCTGGAGGTCTGGCCAAGCATCTGACTAGAGGAGATGGCCCCTCCCCTTGTAGGGGCATCCCCTTGAGCCCTGTTAGCTTGGGTCTCGTTCACCCTACCCGCTGGGGCTGGGCATAGGCGTTTGCTTGGCCTCTCTCCAGCCGCCTTCACTCTTTCCATCTCCTCGAACTTCTTTTTCGCAGCAGAGCCCATGTTCCTCTTGTCAAAACCCATGTTGTAAACTTGTCCTGCAAAACAGAGCTGGAACTTAGTACCCTTACCTAAAGAAGGCGGAAACAAGAAAATAGACCAGACTCACTCCTCTCAGCGCGGAGGGCTTCGACGGAAGGGTCTAGACCTAAAAGATAGTCTGCCAAACTCTCACCAGATACTAGGGGTGTCCAGAGCTTGATTGGGTGTTCCCTTACCCTCGCTACCCGGGCCTTCCTTGACTCGTTCTCCAGCACGGGAAGTCGTACTAAGCAAAGAACAGGTATAACGATGGTCAGACCACTATCTTAAACAGACCCAAGTACGAGCACAGAAGCGCTTACCCTTCCTACCTGGTCTTCCCCATTGCCTGGGTATGCGTGGGGTCTGGTCAGTAACATCCTCCCAGTGGGCGATCTCCATGCCTTCGCTATAAACAAAGAAGTATTTCTCCTTCCAACGCTTGTGGGAGACCGGGAGGCCGGTAATCATAGGGGGCTGACCATCCCGAGCTGAGAAGTAGTACCAGCCCGGGCTCTCACTTTCAATGATCTTGTAACAGTAGAAGAAGTCTTCGGGGGTCAAGACCTCTTCCCTATTGGTGGCGGCCTGCCACAGGGTCGCACAGGCCACCAGTATGCGCCACGAATTGGGCATGAGCTGTCCAGGTGCTAACCCGGCTCTGCTCAGGACTCCCCTAATGGGAGGGGCAATTGGAAACCTTAGCCCACCCGTCAAAGCACTCTCATACACTGTGACTTCACTAGAGCGGGGAAGACACGCCCTGTCCCCCTCCTCCGGGACTCTATAGCTCATGGAGGCCGAAAATTGATAAGTGGACCAGAGCTTTCTTACTTTGGCCCCGTTTAGAATAGAGACTAGGTGCTTAGCCTCGTGTCTACAGTTTCCATTAGAGGGTACCCCCTCTCTCGCGGCCTCTGCCCTAGAAGCCCCCTCAAAGGCGTCTACAATGACCACTGGGCTCCTTGCCCTCCTAGGCCTCACCTCTTGAGTAATCTCCTCAAGGTCTGCCCCAGAGTAGTTCATCGAGGCATTGGATGCCTCGTCTGGTCTTACCCTATCTAGGTCCATCGAGGCAGTATGCTCAGAGCCGCTCGATAGGTCGATTGGCAGTGGGTTCATGACCCTAGGATCCTCGATCTCTTGGAGAGTCTCAAAAACTGCTCTGGATGCCTCAAGAACACCCCAGTATACCGACTCGACAAAAGGGGGATTACCTACAAACCCTAGGGGATATGAGGCCCTAACCCTCCACTCGTAGTACCAAATAGCCTTCTGCAGGAGCCAAAACATAAACACTGACACTACGTACCTTGATGAGTATGAAGGTAAAAGGTGATTTTGGAACCCTTCCGAACAACCAACAACGGTGAGAAGAACGGCGAAAGGAGGGAGATAACAAGCACAGTCATATGATTGGGAAGAAATATGCAGAATAGGGGGCTTTTTTTGGCTAACCGCTAAGGTTTTATAAGCCCCCTCTATTCGAAATCAACGGTGTAGATCGGCCCAAAGCTCTTAAATCGAACGGGCAGTGCGATTAACGTCCAATCGGTATACGAGGCCAACCACATGAGGCCGCGTGGCAGAAAGGCCAATAGTCGCGTCGATTCACCTGGCATAGTAATCATGACGATTATGCTGCGCCATAAATGCGCCTGTTCGACGGCACTCAGTGACTCTTCGAAATTCCCATGGGCAGACCTTTGGAATTCCCATAGGCTGACCTGGGCTGCCTAGGGAATTGGGGGCATCTGATAATGCAAATGGCACAAGTACAGCTGGTCGGTCCCCTTTGTGGACAAACTAAACCAGCTCGATTCACATATTCAGTCCAGGCCCCCTCCCTCCTAGGTCAGGTCCATTGACAAGAAGAGCGGCAGAGCTCGAGCGATACACTGGACAGCGGCATGAAAACACTCCGAGATTCTTGCCTGGTAAATAGCCCCGACGATCCCATGATTCGAATGGTTCCCCCGTGAGCGGGGGCATGGTCCATGGAGCCTAAAATCAAGGCACGATATATCCCCACGAAGTGGGAGGCATGACTGGGGGCACGATTAACTGACTCACGAAGGTGCCCACGATTCGGGCCAACACTCCTATAAAGAGGACAATCCTCACCTCCAAGAAGGTATGATTTTACACCACCCTAAATACTGTAATTCTGTCCATTCTTCCCTTAGTCTAACTTTGGCATCGGAGTATCTTTGGCAGACACCACACCGGTGTTCCAGACAAAGGGGATTCATCACTCCAACAAGCTGCACCAGGAGTTGGGAAAGACGTACCAGTTCATCGCTTCATCACTTGCTATTGAAATGTTAGCTGCACATGAATCATATAATAGTTGTTTCCTGCGTATCCTTGTCCTTTTGTCCTGTGATAGTACTAGCATCTCATCTTCATTTTGGTTACGTCAACTATAATAGATAGAGTTTAGTCTAACTCATCCCAACCCCAATATGATCAGCATTAAATTAGATGGGATGAATTGCAAAAGTTCAACGTGTGGGTTTTGGATAGCGTGTGAGGTGAAGTTTTTCAATTACAGGCAACATAGAGTTTAGTCTAACCCATATCGAACTTGTTTTATTGCCATCATCTCTGGTGCGATTGTATATATCATTGAAATTATTATAAGCTTACTTAATATACTTTATTCACATTTAATTATATGCAATGACAATAAATTTGGCCTCAGTTCAAATGAGGGACGTGTTGGGGTTTCCTCAACATAAGTTCAGAATAATGTTCTTGCTCTTGTAGTACTGGTTGCTCTTTGTGGAGTTATTTTTGTAACTGAGATTAAACGGTATTATTCTAGAAGAACATGCTACAAAAATCTGGTTTGGCTCTTAACAAAAAAGAAGTGAACTTTTCAAAGATGGATATCTTCATTGAACAGGTAAAGAAGATGCTGAAAATTTTCCGGTCGAGTGACTCTGTCATGTTCAATAACATTGTAATATGGGTACGATTCGTTTGCAAAAATGCTCTTACGGTTGATGACATTGAGATTTGCATAGAGCTAAGGTCTGCCTTCTACCCAATCCTTCAGGCTATTGTGATGATTAATATATATTTCTCTATCCATAAAAAAAAAAATAAAAAAGAGTTCAAGTTTAAATGGGTGTAATAGATTGGAAACACTTGAACAAAGTCTGGTGTCAAACGGATTAGGAGCATAAAGACAGGTATGGAGTTCATAACTTATTGGCATCAAAATAATTTATGATTTGTAAGTTATTTGGAATATATTGATAACAATTTAAAAAAGGAAGTATATATAAATATAAAATAATATAAGGCCTCATTCTAAAATTGTGACAAATTTGGAATATCCAGAAAATGCAGAATTTATATGTAGTATTCGGAAGTTTGAAAAAAATTCAGAGATAATCGAAATGTGCAGGATACATTCAATTTGAGATTTTTACTTTGGTTAGGAGCACCTGATGAGAGAAAGAAAAAGCTCCCCCAAAAAATAAAAAATAAATAAATAAAAACAAAGGTTCTTCTATAAGCTAAAAAATAAGATAATTTTGAGGATCATTTTATTTCTTTGCCTGAGATCCATGATCAATTTCAAGTTGACTATATGGTCAATAAAAATATTTAAGCAAAACCTACCCAACTTCAAGTGTATTTACCATGAAAATGGATTAGATTAATGTATTTTCTCCATCAAATTTTACAACCAAAGAAAACTAGCTTTCATCTAGGGTTGTATATGTTTCTTGCTTCACATGACCCAACTTCATTTTATTGTAGAACATTAAAAAGTTAAGAATCTTTAGCATTTCATCCGCTCAAAACACAAAAAGTTTTACAAAAAAATATTTTTCAAAGTAAATTTTACATGGAACCAATCAGAGCCATAATAATAGGCAAAGAACTGAAATTAAAAACTATTTTAATCACATATATATATATATATATAATGTTTGTCATTATATTTTGTCTCTCTTCTACGTGACTCTTTAGATACTTTAATATTTTTAAAATGCCACGCTACATGAGCAATTGATTAATAACTATTGAATTTATTCTTTATTCAATTTACTATATGAATTTTGTAAGATATATATATATATATATATAAGATTGGTTTTGTAAGATAAATAAAATACATAAATGCAATATAAAATTGTCAGAACTCTTTCTAAACTTAATATTTAAAAATAATAATTATAATTAAATAAAATAGCTTATATATATCTACTTACTTTTTAGATTAAATAAAGTGATTGTCAGGACTCTTTTTTATTGTATTATTAATTATTGTGAATTTAGATTAACTATTTATAATTTGAACAATTCTCACTCTCTGTGAAGTGTACGGGTTGACACCTGATTCAAAAAATTTTAAATCAAAGTTTCTAATTCCACAAAATCTAAGTTAAGGATGTGATGTTGCGAAACACTGGCCTTATTTGGTATTATTTTTTGTTTTTTTATTTATTTTTTTTAAATTTTAAAAAATAATAATTATTTAATATAGCTTTATTTTAATTGTTTACAAAATTTAAAAAAAATAAAAAATATCAAAATAAACATAACAGTGACCTATAAATATTCGTTACTAAATTACCAAAAAAATAAAAAAATAAAAACTAACCGTGTCATCAAATGAAAGTGTACACTGTTTAAAGTACGCTTGAAAGCGCAAGTTAGAGCAGAGAAACGCCCTAACTCTAGAGTTCGCCAGGGATGATATGAGGGAAAGAGAGAGTGACGACGTGCACCGCCACTAACGGACCGCTGAATCTACCAGGATTCTGAACCGCCAAATTTGGTTCGATTCACATAATTCGACACTCCAAGTTACCTACACCTATTCCCCTACTTCCCGCCAAAACGTATAGATAGATATAGATCCAAAGCTTCTCCTACAAGCTAACAAATCAGATATTTTTGGCTGATTATTTTATTTCTCTCGATCGAATGGCTCAGATACATGATCATCAAAGCACCAAAACTAGTAATGCATGTAGCGAAGATTTATCCTAAACCCCTATAAAAACCTAAGAGCATCTCCAACCCACCTTCAAATCTTTAAATTTGAAGGTGGATTATAAATTTTGTCGTCCAACTCACCTTTATTTCTTTAAAAATTTGAAGAAATGAAGGTGGCCTTTATATGGGGGCCTTTAAATTTGAAGGTTCTCTAAAATATTTTAAGGTCCCTTCATTTTACTATTCATATGGGGCCAAAGTAATAATTATGTAGGACTCTTGTACTAATCATTATTTTAAGTCTAAATAATGCATTATTAATTATTTAAACAATATTTTAATAAATATTTAATTTAAACTTTCAATTAATTCATTAATTTGTTAAATATTTATTTAATTTGAGATTTTTTTATATGTGGAATAAAGAAATTATTTATATTTTACTTGCTTTTCTTTATCTTGAAATTATTATTTATATATGTAATTAAATTTTTTTTATTTTACTAATTATTTATTTATACTAAAATTATTTTAATCCATAGAATCAATAAATTATTTTTTTATCTTACTACTCCACCTTTTCATTTTTTTTTTTTTTGTAAATTTAAGAATTAATCGATCTATTTCTATCACATTCCAATAATATTTAAAATTTCAACATCTATTGAAAACAAAAAATAATTTTGATTAGAATAATAACAAAAAGATTATATAAAAATGACTTTTCTTGATCATTCACTAATACTTTGAGAAGCGTCATATAAAATAAGAATATATCTTTCCCATAAATGCTCATGTTATGTGTTTTAATTAGTTCTTTATTGTATTTTGATTTTTGTTAAATGTATTTCATTAGTTTGCAATGGGGGTTTTTATTTTTTAAAATTTTGTAATATAATTTAATTTTTAATTTCATTGGTAGATCATGTAGTTTAAAAAATATTAAATAATTTAATTTTAATTAAATATTTGGTAAATAATTACAAGTTAAATTAAAATATGATAATAAAGAATTATATTTTGAATAAAATAGGAGCACAATATGTAATTTTTGACTTTTTTTTTTTATAAAAGAATAGTGATTTGAAGAATGAATAGTGAAATGAAGGTTGAATGAGTTGGAGTAACAATGTGAAAAAGTGAAACCCATAAACTTCAAATTTGAAGAAGATGCCAAAATGAAGATGAATTTGAAGGCTATGGGTTAGAGATGCTCTAATAAATTTACGTTTCAAGTTTCACTATAGTCTCTCTCTCTCTCTCTCTCTTAGGGCCAAGCATGACAGCCTGTTTGAAACTTGGGGGAGGGAAGGGAAGGGAAGGGAAAGTGAGGGAAAAGGGAAGGGGAGGAAAAGTTTTAAGTTAAGTTATCTCTTTCTCTCTCTTCTTTCCCTCCAATTTTCTTTATAAAATCAAACAAGGAAATGACATAAAATAGTACTTTTTCTTTCTTTTCCTTTTTTTTTTCAAGTTCCAAAGAGGCTATAAAGGTAAGACAGACTTTTGTTTTGTTCTTTTATAATTCTGTGTCGTTATATATGTCGATATATATATATATGCATGTGTACGTGCGTGTGTGATCAGGGTCATTTGCTTCGTAGTGATGTTCATTTTGAGTAGATCCGATGAATATTTCAGTGTTTCCTTTGAATATCATCAGTGATTTGTGAGTGAAAATTATGGTTTCGTTCGGTTATTTTACGTGTAGATCTGTAATCGTACTTCGGTTTGGAAAGATGGGAGTAGTAGCATTTTTACATTTAACGCTGGTGTTTAGGGTTCATCTGCATCAGTTAGGAGCGAACAAATGAACCGAGAGACTTGAGAACCGAATCAACTCTGCCGGTTTGGTTCGGGTCTACGAGATGTTTTGTTTGGTTGTGGCTCGTGGGTCTTAAAATGAATAGACCCATATATTTTGTTCGGTTATTAGCATCTTGAAACTCGAATCGGACTCGGACCATTCTGAGCCAACTCGTGAACCGAACTCAACCCGATCTATAGATTTTATAAAATTTTACATATATATTTTTAATCATTATTTTTGTGCTTAATATTATTTTATTTGTTTTCTCAAGTTAGTGAGAAATTGAGATACGAAATTGTGTCTTTATTCGAAATTACTAGTGACTAATCAAACTTTATATAAAATAGAAAACCTGACTCGATCCGACTAGGTTTGGGTTGGTTCTAGGTATAAAAATGATCAAGATCCGTTAGGTTTTGGGTTGGCATGGACTAGACTCGTGCACCATCAATGTTGTCATTTACTACCATTATTAAAATATAGGTTTCTAAGTTCTGTTGTGTGGTTTACGAAATGGAAGTGGACAGTCACTCCTCGGGGGTTGCTAGCATTCATGGAGTTTGAGCATTTGATTGGAAACCTCATCATATTTTTATACATAAGAGACTTGGTATTCTTAAATTATTGGGTTTTAATAGGAGATGGTATGCCTTGAAATCAGAAGTGTCAGGATTGGTGGCTAACTTGCTATTGAAGTATTTAGTTCCAATTGGTTGACTGAAATTCTGTTTCTTTACTTGAAATTTCTGTTTTACCAAAATAATAAAAACTTAAACTGTTCTTGAATATTTTGAATTTCATGTTTGGTTCATTTTGTAATAAGAAGCGGATTTTAACTTTTGTTTTGAGGCTCCTCAACCTAACCAGGAGAGACCATTTTCTGGTCATATAATTGGAGTTCTGGCATTTTTTGGGGGGGGAGTTGTTTTAGAAGTAACCATTTGATGGCAACATTTAGCTATTATTGAAGACATGTCAATTGATTTATAGTTCAGCTACATTGGAGGAAGAGGGCAAAATGTCATCTATTATGGGTTTGAACAGCCAATGAAAATAAACGACCTTCTTGTTTTTTGGAGAAATGATTCCATCAGGGTTGTTTTCACCATAAATATGCACCAATTTGATTTTTCATTAGTTTTTTTTATTTCTTTTTCCGGGTTTCCTACAGCCCTTTTGCTTGTAGTTTTTTGTTAGTGGAAATTCCTGATGATTGAAGTCCATACCTTGGGTTGTCGCCTGTGTTTCCCAACCCAACCCAAATCTGACAATTGTATGCAATATATGATATATAATTTTTATGTATTGTGCTTTTATTTTTGCCATTTCATCAAATATTTTAAGCCCCCTGTTTTTAGAGGTAACACATTCAATTATTGCACACCTCAATTATGATTTTGGTAAGTCTGGTCTCAGTTGTTTGTGTCAGTTGTTTATTCAGATATTTGGGTGGCATGGTCTTTAAATTTATTTGGAGTTCGACCAGCTGGCTCAGGTTTGGTTAACCTTTGGTGCACTGGTTTTAGTGATTGTTTGAATCAACCTCTTCATGAAACAATTACATCATTTCTTCAGTTGTTTTTGTTGAAATGAAATTGGGTAAAGGGTATTTATGAGGAGTAGGTATCAACTTTTCCAAGTTGGCTCACTTTTGTCCTTGCTAGGAGTATTGTGCTGGGAGAACTGGATTTGAACTGAGCTTACTGAGAGGAAGAGAGATTTTGAAATTCACTTACAGCTGGAACTCCAAGGTATTGAGTTTCTTGTTGATGCAAAAAATGAATTGCTTCATCTTTAAACTTCTGCTTGTTTGATATCGCTTTGAGTCTCGTAGATGAGCTTATTGGTATGTCCTTCATGTGATGATTCTGTATTTAAAATTTTCATCTCTTTGCAATGTGCTTGGATCGGTGACAGTGCATTTCTAATGGGGAAAGAATCAAGCAAAGGGTGGTCAAAGCCGGTGATTCCTTACAACGCAACGGCCGTACCTGCATCTAAACCTACTTGCACGACTAGTACATCAATAAAAAGGCCAGCAGCGCAATCGCAGGCCTACGAGAGGACTACAAGGGCCGGATACGAGGATAAGCAGAGTGGCAGCTATGAACGCTATACCAGAAAGGAGAAGGCTTCAAGTGGTGAGCTACATGTAGAGAAAGGAACTGGACAAGTTGGATTAAAGGACGAGTTCACAAGGCGCTCAACCATCAAGATTGGTAATAAAAGAGGCTACACTGAATACCACGTTGAAGAGAATTTTCGAGATGTCGACTTTGGTAAGAGCAGCAGCAGCAGCAGCAGGAGCAAGGGTCCGAACAAAGGCCTAACGCTCTATGATGATGACAATGACGATGATAATGATGACAACTATGAGTCTGACCCTGGCAATACGTACGATTACAACTCTGATGATGGTGAAAATGATGACGACTATGAATCTGTTTCTGATGGCAATGGTGATGAGAATGATGACTATGATGATGGCTACAGCGATGACGACTATTAGTCCGTGTCCTCAGCTGTAATATGGAGTTTACTATATATGTTCTTTCTGGGTTCTTATGTTTGCTTTTTCAGTATGGTAGTACCTAGTAAATAGTTGGCTCTTCTTTTAGGTGTAGAAGTTGAATGTCTTGTATATTAGAGCTTAGTGACATTTTCCAATATTAATGTTCACTTCTTTGGTTACCAGTTCTTAGTGATGGCTCGTTGCATTTGCATATAAAAACCTCACAGGGATTTAAAAAAAGGAACACCAAACAGCAACATCACATATTGCAAGGTCTATTTCTATGGTGTCTTTACTATAATTTAAATGCATTTTGGATTGGGCTGTATTTTGTTGTTTGCACAACTATGCTTGCAGAATGGTATGTTTATGCAAAGCACATAGGGATTTTGGTAAGCAAACTATTACTTATGCATTACCTTTCCAGACTTTTGGAAATTATATGGTAAATAGACTATCACATTCCATAAAAGTACTCAAATGGATAAATGAATAATGCTATATAAACAAAATTTTTATACAAAATAATATGGTTACTTATAGTTTTTCGTTTCAAACGGACAATGCTCATTATTTTGGTTCATAATTTTGAAAAAAATAATAGCATTTGATTCATAATTTTGAAAAAAATAAATACTATTATGCAAACTTTTTGCACAGAATTTTGTAATAGTGATGCAGTGGTAGTAGTTCTGTAGTTAAAATGCATATCATTATATTAATAAAATAGTTCACCATTGCACAATAACAAATTCAAATTATTTGAAGTCCTCATAATGAATTTAGGTACCATCATACGAAGATAACCGCCACAAATCTGGCTCACTTTAGAGACAATCAAATCTATAACTATTGAGCTTTGAAGACATATTTATCAGAATGTCTTAGAATTTCAACTTGGTAATGTCTTTTAATTCTTGCATAAAAAATTTAAACCCAAATTTTACCTTTCTTAGTTATGCAGCCTATCACTTGGACAAACAAAATAAATTACAAGAATAGTTGATTTAATTAATGGTGTCGCATGTGACATTAAACGTAACTCAGATAGGACTTACTCCAAGAAAAAAGAAAAATAAAGACGTGACAAATTTTGAAGTTAGAAAATATTTGGCATTATATAATTCGTGATTTAGAAAATATTAATAATAATTTAGAAAACAATTTAAGAAATATTAATTAGTCAAAGCAATCTATATTAAAAAAGACATAAAATTATGAGTCCTCATTTTGTAATGGTCATAAACAATTCACGACATTAGTATGGGTTGAAGCACCTGATGGAAGAAAGAAAAAGCTCATAGAAAATAAAAGTACAGGTTCTCCTGTAAACTAACTGACGCATAGGGAAAAAAAAAAAAAAAAAAAAAAAAAAAAGCACCAAAACTTCCAAAATAGTACTGCATGTAGAGAACATTTGTCCTAAATCCTGTAAAAACCCTAACAATTCCCAAGCCCCTTGCATCCTCCCGCCTAACCCTCTATCTCCTTCTCTCGACCAAGCAAAGGTGCGCAAGGCCTTTCCTCTTGTTCACATCTAACTATGTCCCGTTATATATATATATATATATCTATACTTCTGAATCTATTCTATATGTGTGGCATCAGGGTGATTTGCTTTGTGGTGATATCGGTTCACTGTGTAAGATCTTTGTTCACATTTTAGTGTTTTTGCTGAATATCTGAGATTTGTGAGTGAAAATATGTTTTCGTTAACTTTACGGAGGGATTTGTCGATAGGAGATGATGGTGATACTATTTGTCATTTATGCTGCGTTTAGTTTAGGGCTCCGTTTGTTTCACCGAAAAATAAAATTGTAGGTAAAATTTTTTCTAGAAAAATATTTTTTTTGGGGGGGGGGGGGGGGGTGGTGGTTGAGTTCCCATAATTTTATGGTTGTTTTGATGATAACCTGAAAATTTGTCCAGAATTTATTTTTTCCCCCTTTTGGGTGATTGGTGGAACACAGAATAAGGGTACTTGGTGCCATGGTAGAAGTTCAGATTCACAATTTCATGTCTATGTTTCAGTTTGGGGGGAGGGTTCATTACTTTATTGGCATATATAAGAGAAGAAAATAGGGAAGTCAATCCCCAAAGCATGTGGAAGTGCAGCACTGCCAGGCATGATTTGAGTGGGATTTACATTGAAGTAGTAATAGACTTTCTAGAGACGAAGTTGTGGTCCTCTCATGGGCTCTCTGAACATATAGAAATCTCTGTGGAAAACACCAGCCAACCTATGAACATGGGGATCAACTACACTGCTTCTGTTCTCGGGTATATTAGAATCAACATTCATATAAATATATATGTACACACGTTTGCCTATTTTATACTTGATTAGGTTTCTATCTTATGAACTTTAGTCTATATGCTGAATAATTTTTATTACCCGCCTAAAATATTTCACTCTTCGGCTCACGGAAAATAACATCCGAGACCTAAATTTTCTTATGATTTGGAATATCTTTTCCTAGAATTTAGAAATTTCTAAACAAAAAAACAATCAAACTTTCTTAATTTCCCATAAAATTATTTTTTTGCCAAGATTCTCCGATGAAACAAATGGAGGCTTAAAAGATTCGATAATGAAAAACAAAAGGAAAAGAAAAAGGTAAAGAAAAATAGGACAAAAATCCTCTTTAATTTTATTCTTTTTTCTCTTACCTTTTTCTTGACTTTTGCCTTTATTAATTTGGACTCCAAACACGACGTTAATGATTTTAAAAAATATGAGTTTAGAATAAATAAATTAATAGCCTCAGTTCTCTTGCTTGGTTCACGTACATAATGAAGTTAAACAGTGGCTCATTGGGTTGCATTCATGGAGCTTTGGGCGTATTGGGACTTTGGGAGGGACCACATTAAGTTAATATATTCTTTGGGTAATCCTCTTTTTGATTTCTTTGAACTGATTACTCACAAAGAAAGAAAGAAAAAACCAAAAACAAAAAGGGGTTGTACCCATCGTTGATATATTATTTATTTATTTATTATAGAAGCCAAACCACACAATCACGCAGCCCTAATTTGGATGAGGGGTTCGGAGGGGAAGTGAAGGATTCAGAAGAGAGAAGTTAGTTATATCTTAATTGGGTAATTTTTAAGGAGGGAAGGGAAAGTGGATGGAGGGGTGAGAGGGTTCACTTTTTAAGCATTTTTCTTCCCCTCTCTTCTTCTCTAAAATTGAGAGAAAATGGAGGGGAAGTGAAGTGCTTGTTATTATTTTATTTAAATGCCAATTATACCCATTAATTAATGATAAAAAATATTAGGGCTTAATACACAAGATATATATATATATATATATAATAGTAAAACTGTATTATATCCTTCTTTTTCCTTTATTAATTTTTGTCAAACCAAACAAGAAGAAGGGAATGTCTCCCTCTCTTCCCATTTGGTTATCCAAACAAGATATGAGTACTTTTCTTCCCTTCCCTTCCTAACTAACACTTCCCTTCGCCTCCAAACAAACCGTCAACGTTTGGATGAGGGATACAAGCCCTAAACGTTCATGGGCCAAAGCCCGAACCTGTGATGCAAGCCCACTAATTGCTAAACCGATCTGGTTGTGGCAGACCTACGAGAAATAGTTTTTTTTGATAGAGAGCCAAACCACTTAACAACCCATTAAATGAAAAGTTAAGTGGAGGCTTATATAACAGGCACACACTCACCCAACATTCTGACGGGGTATGCAACCCATCATTGATTAGTTCTTTTTTTACAAAGAACGTTTTTTATATAAAGAATCATTCGTTAGATGTTTGACAATATGGCTGTAAAGGCCATAACATTGTTCTCTCCTTACCCTACCCCCTCCCTAACAAACACATGTTTCAATCCCCCCAAAAAATCAGGAACTAGGTAGCATTCATGCATATTTGTAGTGTATTAACTGTGTTATGATTTTTCTCTTCCTCCTCCCTGTATTTGATGAATCTGAGTTGCAGTAGTAGGTATTACCTTGCTTATGAAGAACATGGGTGGTGCTAAGTAAAGGGTAGTGTGGACAGTTGACCCCATCAAGTTTTTAAAACTAAGAAGAATTTTTTTTTTACTGTTATACATTTTCTAAAAATAAAAAAATGATCCAATCCTCTAAATAATTGACCCCGCCTTCCTTCAATCAGGTTTTATTGTCCAGTCTGTTTTATTCCAATTAAAAAATAATATTCTCTCTTTTGTATTGGGTTTGATAGTTTTTGTAGATTTTTCTCAATGCCTTTATTATGCTTAGTGCTCAAATTCTATTGGTGTGCTTCACCTCTGGTGCTTATTAGATTTAAAAATTAAAAAAAACAAACAAACAAACAAGCAAATTTGAAAGCTTAAAGTCTAGGGAGGAAAAAAAAAGAAAAGAAAAGATTGTTACAACCATATTGTATCTTGTGCTATCTAATGGTATTTTTTTTATTTCTTTTGAACTGTGAATTCTTTAAATTTTAGTTGATTTGTGAATTTGGTCGTTACTGCTATCTTATACTGCCTGTTTTCCCCATTGTGTGAGATCTATATCTATCACAGCTATCTTGTGTTACCTATTTTGTGAATTAGTGTGATAAATTTGTTGAATGATTAATGATACATTTGTGGAAACAAATGATTTGTATACTTACAATAAGATTCTTATGTGACGATTTGAAAATATGAAAATTTGTCGAGGGCGATTGTAAGAGTCTATATATTTGAATTTTTTTGGCTAAAAATAATAGCATTAACGTAGTAAGACATAAATCCCAAGTCCGTAAAGGAAAAAGGAAAGAAAAGGAAAAAAGGGAAAAAAATGCCTAGTCCTTGGCTCTTAGCTATAGATCCTACAATATCGATGTAGTGATTTGGAGATCATTTGAAAGGTTACACATCATGATATAGATCCTTAACAACTGTAGTGGTAGATTATGCATTGAGATAACTTATTTGTAATTTTCTTTTTATTGTATTATTTGATTGTTGATGAGTGGTATCTTTTTTCTTTTGGATGTGTCCTTGATAACAAATTACTTTGAATAATGATAATGCTTGTCTTTCACATACACTTAATTTTATAGAAAATTAGTGGGTAATTACTAAATAATAGAACAAAATTTCTATTACTAGTGGTTCTACCACTTTACATAAAATTTCAGTTTTACCAAATTCAGATCTCATTTCTGATGGTATTGTTTTTTCTTGATGTTTCAATCTCTTATTTTGTCTGATTTTATGCATAATTAGAATATCTGATGCTGCATTTTCTTTTTGTAAATTAAAGTAGGTTTAAATATTTTCAATTTATGGAGTAGCAAACAAGTGCAATTGATTCTGTTTTAGGAAGCAACAGAATACTAACGCTTCATTTGAAATTCGGATTTTTGGTGGAAAAAATAAAAAAAAAAGAAAAATGTGAAGGAAAAGGGAACAATCTTATTTTTGTTCAATTTTCCTTTACATTTTTCTTTTCCCATCGAAAATTTGGGTTCCAAGCGGAGCCTATAAGCTCTGGAACAATGCCCTTAAATAGGCAATGTTGTTTTAGTTTTCTGGTCATAAGTCTACGATCAGTGTGTTAGATTTTGTTTCAGCGGTGAGAGACATTGGTCAGCATAATGGGATTGTAGGCGTTGAACCGATAGCTAATTTTGCCTTGCATACATGATTCAATGCTAGTGTCAAGGTAGTAACCAGCAATCTCAGTTGAGTATCTTGGCTTAAACAAAGTCATTTAATGGTGATTAAAATGACTAAAATATTAGGCAGATGAAAGCAGCAACAAGGGAGTTGAGAAATTGTGAATAAATGATGTTATTAGGCAAGGGACTGCAAATTTGGGGTAAGATAAAAGGTATTACTTGTGGTCATCATGCCCCAGCAATACTGAGAGATTCCAATTTTGTGATAAATTGAATCTTACATTCAAGGCATTGGTGAGCAGGTTCTTAGCTTTATTTATTATGTAAGTAGTATGTGATGGAACATTGTTCCAAGTATCTATTCTGCTCGATTAACTACTACTATCACTCCATTATTGTAGAGATAACTGTGAGACATACTGGAAAATCTCTTCTATGCTAATGCAAAAGTTCTGCATTATAGTATGTTACAAGCGAAGATATATGTTGCTTCCATGCTTTTTTATTTGACCTATCATTATATATATTGTATTGTTGAGATACTTGTTATCTTGTTGATGGTGTGTATGCATCTAGAGGGATAGACTGCTTGTTATATAAGCATTGATGTTTCTCACTGTTTCAAAGCTTAAGAGTCAATAAAGGATGACAAGGTTGAATTATTTACCCACCTCAACTGATCTGTTGAGACCTCAATTCCTTTTGTTTATCATACTGTTGAACCATCACTGATCACTTGAGCTACTGAGCACAAGTGCAACCATACAAAGTGTTATGATTGAATCTTATTATTCTTTTCAGAAATACGTTACCTTATAAAATTACTTTTTCTCTTTGTGATTTTAGTTACACACTTAGATTTTAATTGCATTTTCAATCGGATCAGCCTCCTTAGATTTGACTTGCTCAGGATGGAACAACAAGAAACACTGTGAAAAGATTATGTACTTCCTCTGTCTGGCAGCACTTAGAAGCAAAATCCATTTTGTATTCAGATGCACAGTGGAGCTTCTCAAGCTCTGAATTCATTGAATCTCCAGAAAGTAAGCCTTCCATGTCGATAACTGGGATTTGAGGTGAATGACAGTGTTGGAGAAGATTGGTCAGATGATTGAGGTTGTTGTTAGGCCACCTTCGGTAGCTCCAATCTACCCTCATCTATTGTGATGCAGCCTAGACAAAGCTTTGCGAGTTGCAGCAGCCTTCCTCGAATCTTTGAGCTTCCGAAACTTCTTCACTCTTTCTTTTGCTCTGCACTGCCTATTATCAGTTCTGCCTCATGGCATCAAATCATCATCAGAGCAATCATCTAGGCAGCTTTCCAACTTTCCAATTTTCGTTAGCTCCAATCTATCTTCAATCAGCTCAGATCTACCCTTCGATCAGCCATCCTCTCCGAGAGATTGGATCTTGGCATAGGAAGGATCCTTGCGTCCTACCTGACCTCTCTGGGTGTAGGAAGGAGCCTTGCATCATATCAAGATCCCTCAAAGTCTCTCTCTCCCTTCTGTCGCTTGTCTCCCTACTCATCTCAAAACATCTTCTTAGCGACTTCTTTTCTTGTTCTTTCACCCTTTTCAAGAACTCTGAACTCTAGCAAACTTGGTCCATCACTTTTATCTGTTCATCCAAGAGTTGCATACTAAATATCTGTCTAACCTGCTCCATTTTTCATTGATTTGCATGTTGGTCCAGGTAAAATTTTTGCCGTCTATTGGAATGTCCACTAGCTCTGCCTCCAAAATAAATTGTTTGAAGCCTTTCATTCCTTTGGTAGTTCTAACACATCCTTTTCTTTTCCCTATTTTGAGCATCCTTTTCATTCCTTTGTATTGCCTGAATTGGCGCCTTGCCATTTCTAAGCCCCTTTTTTTCTCCTCTCCTCCCCGCTACCCTATTTTCTACAGTGTGTTTTGGTTTAAGTCCTCTTTTCTGTCTAGTCCTGCTGCTTGATTAGTGTTGAGTTCTTTCCTCCCCCATTGTTTCCCTTATTTCACTCTCAATGAAATTTTTGCTGAGAGAACTGGATTTGACTATTGAGTTTCTTATTGATGTAGAAATGAGTTGTTGTGTCTTTTAACTTCTGCTTGTTTACTACCTCTTTGAGTCTCCTAGGAGATCTAGGTATGTCTTTCATGTCATAAAAGTGTATTGACAAATTCCATCTCTTGGAAATGTGCTTGGGTTTGTGACAGTGCATTTCTAGTGAGGAAAGGAATGGAGAAAGGGTTGGTAATTCCCTACATCTCTTCTGGAAAAGCAACGGTTGTACCTGCATCTGAACTTTGGACTAGTAGTTACAGGACTGGCACGTTGATAGAAAGGGCAGTAGAGAGATCATAGGCCTACGAGAGGATTGCAAGGATCAGGCGCGAGGATAAGCAGAGTGGCAGTTTTGAACACTATAGCAAAAAGGAGAAGGCCTCAAACAGTAAGTTACATGTGGACAAAGGAACTGGACAAATCGGTGTCGAGGATGAGTTAACAAAGCGCTCAACCTTCAGGATTGGTAATAAAGGTGGCTATACTGAATACCGCATTGAAGAGAGGTTTCAAGATATCAACTTTGGTAGGAGCAACGGTAGCAAAGATGATCCAATCAAATGCCACACCCATTGTGACATTGAGTAGGACAATGACAATGATGAAGATGACGAGAATCATGATGAGAATGAGGATGACTGCGTCTGACTCTAGCTGTGCCTATGAGTACGACGACGATGGCAGTGACAAGGGTGACGATGATGACAATGATAGTGACGACGATGACAAGAATGACAATGGTGATGATGACAACAATGACGATAACAAAGATGACAAGAATGATGATGAAATTGACAATGAAGCCAGTGATGTTGAGAATTATAACGAGTACGATGCCTATGACTGCAACTATGATGATGATGATGGCAATGGTGACGATGACGATGACTACAGCAATGACGATTATTATTAGGGTAAGTTCCATGATCACATTACTAGGCCGGGTAGGCGAACATTCTTCTTGCTTGGTCTTTTATAGGTATGTTAAATTTTTGGTGTAGTATGGTTGAATGAGTTCCCTTGATCTTTGCTAATTAGCTTATCCTCGTCCTCAGTGGTAATATGGAGCTTACTAAGTTCTTTCTGGGTTCTTATGTTTGCTTTCAGTATGATAGTTCCTAGTAAATAGTTTGCTATTTCTTTTAGTTGTGGAAGTTGAATGCCTAATATGATCTGATGAGCAGAAGCTACCAATTCTAATATTGACCATTTGGAAATGGTTGATGTGCTACACATATAATGATTACAAACTTTCTCCTCCAAAGATAAAATGCTGCAGTGCAAGGTTATTTGACTGATCAGTCTTTGTTATGATAACTAGTGAGAATTTTGATTCAGAAAATTGCAGTGGCTTGATTGCTTTTATTTCTTTGGTTCTTCGATTATGGGTTCTTAGTGAAGATATGCTGCATTTGCATGTGTATTACCACGTGAATAAGCTGTGAAAACCTTGTTGGGATGATCTAGTTCTCAGAACAAAATTGGTGTCAGGTTCTTGCAGAGTTGATTGCTGGAGTAAAATTGCGTTGGGCACAGTGGAAGCTCTGTACCACTCGGGGTTCAGAAATCAAACAAGCACAGGTTCGCGAAATTGCTTACGTCCACCCGAGAAAAGATTATTGATTACACTCTAAAAAGTGTAATCTAAAGTCCTTAAATAGTTATTGTTAGTCAAAGTAGGTTGTATATATGTTCTATTTTAACATAATAATTGTCTTAATGAGTGATTGTGGGTATTTTGCAAAAAAACGGACGAATTCATAGCAAAAAGGGCTAAGTTGTATTTTGACTGTACGTACGGTAGGAGACACCGTACGTATGGCGATCCAACCATACATATGGTACTGGCTGTGTTTGCGCGAATTTTGCAGCTATATCACCCAAAAGAGGACGCGATTTTTGTATCTATCATCAAATATAGCTTAGATTTTCTGTTAGGATTAGATATAGAAAGAGAAAGTGGGTTAGATATAGTTTTTTCTTATATTTTCTTGCATTTTCTTACACTTTCTTTGAAAGCAAACATCATTTTCTTCAACAATTAATGAGAAATCTTCAATTCTTCATGTTTTCTTTCATGGAATCAAGTAGCTAGACATCTCTTAGATGTAATTGTGAAAATCTACCAAGGATTTGCATGGGCTTCAATGGAGGTATATGAATTGTAATAATTTATCCTATGTTTTCTCTAATTCTTGCTTCAATTGAGTTGTAGACACATAGAACACTTAGATTCATAATCTAGGTTGGTAATTGCTATGCACAATCTTCTAATTGGTATAAGAATTGCACAATTGAGGATTTGATTCTAAGATTCTTACAATGAACCAACAATCTACACTCAATTAGACTTAAATTCAAGTGTTTATGGTCAAAATCCTCCGAGTCAAGGCTCCATGGAGTGAACTTTGACTTGGATTACACAAAACTCCATTAAAGACTTTGTAAAGATTTGGTAGATTGAAGCAATTGCATCCAAGCCCTTCATTAATTGATTTAAAATTTAGTATAATTACTTTCAATTTCAAGCGTAATTAGTTTAGTTTAGCAAATCACAACCTCTCACCATTCAATAATTTTTGGTCTTATTTTTAGTATAGTTTCAATTTGTTAAGAAATTTACTAATTCATCTCATTCGTTGTTTGTTTCGACTTGTGCCACGTCTATATTTGGCTCGATCCTTTGGGAGAACGATACCGGTCCTTACCGGTTTATACTTCGATCGACACCTGTACTCTTGCCGGAAAGCTCAAGTTCAATTGCACATTTGAGAGCGATTCAAGTTTTGGCACCATTGCCGGGGATCGAAAGTATAAGGTGAACACCAACAATTACAAATTGGAGAAGTGCTTGGCGAATTGCATATAAAAAAAATCCAAAAATAGCAAATAAAGGAGAAAAAGAAAATTAAATAGAACAGCAAAATTGCGAACGGGTGGGAGTTGATCACTCACCCTCGATGGAAGCACCTATGGTTTTGGGCTTTGGTAATCTCTTTTTCCCTTAAGGTGCTTAGATTTTTTGTTTCTCTTTGTTTAGTTTGTTTTGTTTGACTTAGGTGTAGCTGCATTGCATTTTGTTAGGACTCTTTGTGAGTAGACATTTAGTGGAGATAGGATAGTGTGCTTAACTTGCAAATCGGTGGTATTGCTTTGTATAAAAAAATTGGAGGATCGGTTGGTGAACAAAAAGAAAAAGCCGTTGTCCGGCAATGCATGATTGTGTATGATGTGTTGTATGACCTAGACGGTCTATTATTTTGTTGCATTCATTATCGCATGCCACATTTCATTAGGGACATTCATAACCAACTTGTGAGGCTTGAGAGTGAGAGTAGTTCATCACCAGCCACACCGGGCCTTCCATTAGTTGTGGATCTAGGATTTCTTCCAATGACTAACATGAATGAACAAGGTTTACCCAACGTCTTCCCTCCGAATCTTAATGCCAGACCGAATGCACTCAACCCACAACTCTATTCTAATCTTCAACCCATTCCACCGGGGGTAGATCATAATGTAGGGGGTGACGATGACATGGAAAGAGGGAGCAACCATGGCGACATGACGGCTCCCTATCAAAGGACTTTACTAGATTACTTGAACCCTCCACGTCAAGCACTAATTTCTTGTATAGTATTCTCGCCACATTACATTTCACTTAACATTCGGTCGGGAAGCATGTAAATGCTCCCCCAATTTCACGGAATGAATTTCGAGCAACCGTATGATTTTATAAAAGAATTTGAGGATGCTTGTTCCCTTATCATGAATAATTCTTGCTCAAGAGAGGTCTTCTTGTTAAAACTTTTTCCTTTTTGCTTGAAAGACAAGACCAAATTTTAGTTCAATTTGTTGAGGCCTATGTCTATTCACTCATGGAATGTATTTCAAAAAAATTTTTTAAAGAAGTTCTTTCCCGAGAACCGAATCGAGAGCATCCAGAGGCAAATTTCTCAATTTTCTTTCATGATGGGGAAAACATTCTTTCAATGTTGGGAGAGGTTTAAGGACCTCTTGAACAGTTGTCCTCACCATGGGTTCGCCGATTGGCATATCATCAACACTTTCTACTCGTCTCTAACCCCCCAACTTAAACATTTGATTGAATCAATGTGTGCAAGGACATTCCTTGACAAACAACCTTATGAAGCTTATGAATACTTTGACATTTTAGTAAACAAGGCTAGGGATTGGACACGCACCGGGACTCAAAATTTCGAGGGTCGTTCCGTACAACAACGGGTAGGAAGATACTAATTGAAAGATGTTGATGATGTGAGTGCGAGAGTGACCACTTTAACTAAGAAATTAGAGGCTTTAGAAGGGAAAAAGGTGTTAGTGGTCGAGAGTGAAATAAAAAAAGAGACTTGTTGCTTAGTGTGTGACACTACCGACCATGACACATCTTCATGTCCTATCATTCCGAGGGTGAAAGAAGCGTTGCATTGCCAAGTCAATGCGATTGGCCAATTCCAAAGAGGAAGGGGTAATCCTTATTCTAACACTTATAATTCGGGATGACGGGATCACCCTAATTTTGGGTGGAGGAATGAGAGGAGTTCAAACTCCCAACCTTACCAAGGAGGGTATCAAAACCCTCAACACTATTCTACTCCTATTCCCCCATTCAAAGCACCTCAACCTCAAGTCTATCAACTCCAACCCATGGCACAACTTCCAAATCAACTCAAACCGTACCAAGCTCCTCATAGGAAATCCATGAAAGATAATTTGTATCAATTATCCAATGATGTGAGAGGGGTTAACGCAAGGGTAGATAAGCAAGATAAGGTGTTGGATCAACATACTAGGATACTTGAGGATATTCAAAGCAAATGTCTATATTGACACAAGCTTTGACTCAAAATGTCCCGGGGAGATTCTCGGCCCAACCTCAACCCAATCCGGTGGTTAGGCAAGTACACATTACCGAGGGTGGTATGGACCCTCAAACAAGCCATGAACAAGTACAAGCTATCACTACTCTTAGAAGCGGTAAAGTCATTGATAAAACCATTCCATCAAATGATGTAACTTCTAAATCGTGTGTTGACCAAGAGGAAAAGGGTAAGGCAAAAGAATGTGAGAAAGAAGAACAAGTGAGAGAGGAAGGAAAGAGTGATGAGCATCAAATGAAGGAGTCCATTGCTATTTCTTTTGAGACCTTGAATGAGACCAATAAGGATAAGAGGAGGGATATGTTGAGACATGCACCTTTTCCTCAAAGGTTGACCAAATCGAAAAATGAACTTTTGAATGCTAAAATTTATGAAGTGCTTAAACAAGTTAAGGTCAACATTCCTATTTTAGATGCCATTAAGCAAATTCCATCATACGCCAAGTTCTTAAAAGATTTATGTACTTTCAAGAGAAAGCTACATGTCAAGGAAACGGCTATGATGAATGAAAATTAAAGTGCAATCTTGCAATGCAAGACCGTTTCGAAATTCAAGGACCCTAGGTGTCCTATCATTTCTTACACTATCGGGGACATTAGGATAGACCGCGCTTTATTGGATTTAGGGTCTAGCGTTAATCTTCTCCCATTTTCGGTGTATAAGGAACTTGGTTTAGGGGAGTTGCAACCTACCCGAGTCACTTTACAACTAGCGGATAGGTCTATCAAGGTGCCTAGAGGTATCATTGAGGATGTGTTCATTCAAATTGATAACTTCTATTTTCTCGTGGATTTCATAGTATTGGACACTCAACCCGTGGATAGTTGTATAGCTTATAACCAAATCCCCGTCATTTTAGGGAGACCTTTCCTAACTACTTTCAATGCCATCATCCATTGTAGGAATGAGTTAGTGAAGTTTTCGTTTAGTAACACTACGTGCGAATTGAATATCTTTTCGGCTGCCAAATAACCAGGTGAGAGTGAGGATATCCGGGAGGTTGATATTGTCAAGACCATAGTGCAAGATCATTTGGAGAATGAGTTCTTTGAGGACTCATTGAAAAAGGCATTGTTGAGGAGTGAGCCTCATGAGGCTTTGGATTGTCAAGATAAGACTTTAGGAGAAGTTTTATCTCTAGGTTATGAGAGGGCCCAATGTATGCATGTGGGACAATGGATTTCTTCCTTTGAACCTTTCCAACCTAGTGATACAAAGCCGATTCCATCGGATGCCAAGCCTCCCATTCCCGATAGGAAACCATTACCAACTACCTTGAAATATGCATTTTTAGGTGATAGTGAGTCATACCCCATTGTCATTTCTTCCACCCTATCTTTGAGCCATGAGGAGAGCTTGATTGATTTGCTTAAACACCATAGAAAAGCTATAGGGTGGACCATTGTCGACCTCCATGGTATTAGTCCTCTTTTATGCACACATCGTATTTTCTTAGAAGAGAGGGCTAAAATCGTGCGTCAAATGCAACGGAAGTTAAACCCTAACATGAAGGAAATGGTAAAGGGGCAGTGCTAAAATTGCTTGATGCGGGTATCATTTATCCCATCTCCGATTCTAAGTGGGTAAGCCCTACCCAAGTAGTGCCAAAGAAATCCGGTGTCACAGTAGTCAAGAATGAGAAGAATGAGTTAGTGCACACCCGTATCCAAACCGGTTGGCGTATGTGTATTGATTATCGCCGCCTCAATGCCGTGACCTGAAAGGATCATTTCCTCTTGCCATTCCTTGACCAAGTGATAGAGAGGGTATCCGAAAAAGCTTTCTATTGCTTTCTTAATGGTTATTCTGGGTACAATCAGATTGAGATTACTTTGGAAGATTAATCCATGACCACCTTTACATGTCTTTTTGATACTTATGCATACCGACGCATGCCCTTTGGCTTGTGCAATGCACCGGTCACATTTCAAAGGTGTATGATGAGTATTTTTAGTGACATGGTGAAGCACATTGTGAAAGTGTTCATGGATGACTTCTCGGTTTATGGGGATACCTTTGAGGGATGCTTTGCAAATTTAAGAAAGGTGTTGGAGCGATATGAGAAGAGTAACCTAGTTCTTAGTTGGGAAAAATGTCATTTTATGGTTACTAGCGGAATTGTGTTAGGACACATTGTGTCTTCTAAAGGGATAGAGGTAGATAAGGCTAAGATTGAATTAATTCAAAACCTACCTCCTCCCATTTGTGTCAAGGATGTGTGTTCATTCCTTGGGCATGCCGGTTTTTACCGGCGCTTTATTGAGGGATTTAGTGCGATAGCTAGACCAATGTGTCAACTCTTGTCCCTTGACGTACCATTTGAGTGGACCCTATCGTGTCAACAAGCCTTTGATGTTTTGAAAGGGTCCTTAACTTCGACCCCGATCTTACGTGCACCTGATTGGTCACACCCTTTTGAGCTTATGTGCGATGCGAGTGACTATGCTGTGGGGGCTGTTTTGGGACAACGAGTTGATAAAAAGCCTCATGTCATTTACTATGCTTCTAAAACCCTCAATGATGCCCAAGTCAACTACACCACCACTGAAAAGGAACTTCTTGCGGTAGTTTTTGCATTGGACAAGTTTCGGTCTTACTTGATAGGGTCTCTAGTCATCATTTACACCGATCATGCGGTCCTTAAATATTTTCTCACTAAATCCGATGCAAAACCCCGCCTTAGTTGGTGGATTCTATTGCTCTAAGAATTCCATATAGAAATGCGAGATAAAAATGGGGTAGAAAACGTAGTGGCGGATCACTTGTCCCGGCTTTCCCTTGATGGGAGAGCCACTGACTCTACCCCTATCAATGAATATTTTTCGGATCAGCAAATTTTGCATGTGCAATCTTTGGAGAAAGCTTCCTCATCATGGTTTGCGGATATCGCCAATTACCTTGTGACCGGTAAGATTCCATCTCATTGGTCATCTATTGATAGGCGCAAATTTTTTCGAAATGTGCGTTACTTTTCATAGGATGATCCTTACTTTTTCAAATATTGTCCGGATCAAATAATCCGGCGTTGTGTGCCTAACTATGAATTCAAGCAAGTCATGGAGTTTTGGCACTCCCAAGCTTATGGAGGACATTTCTTCTCCAAAAAGACCACCGCCAAAATTATTCAATGTGGCCTCTATTGGCCAACTATGTTTAGGGATGTGCATGCATTTTGTTTTTCATGTGATAGGTGCCAAAAGTTAGGAACCCTCACAAAGCGTCACATGATGTCCCTTCAACCCATTACCATTTTGGAGATCTTTGATTGTTTGGGGATCGACTTCATGGGACCTTTTACTAATTCTTTTGGTTACCTTTACATCTTGGTGGCAGTGGATTATGTGTCGAAATGGGTGGAGGCCATTGCCTCTCGGAACAATGACCATCAAGTGGTGGTCCGCTTTTTGAAAGAAAATATTTTTTTAAATTATGGGATGCCTCGAGCCATCATTAGTGATGGTGGCTCACACTTTTGCAATAAGCCCTTTGCATTTTTGTTGAAAAAGTACGGTGTGGTTCATAAGGTTGGTCTACCTTACCACCCGCAAACCCAAGGGCAAGTTGAGTTAGTTAATAGGAAAATTAAGAGAATTCTTGAAAAAACTGTCAACCCTAATAGAAAAGATTGGTCCTTTAGGCTAACCGATGCATTGTAGGCCTACCGCACGGGTTTTAAAATTGTGCTCGATGCATCCCCATATCGACCTGTGTATGGGAAAGCGTGCTACCTTCCGGTGAAAATTGAGCATAAGGCCTATTGGGCCATACGGCAATGTAATGAGGGTCGTGAGGCTGTAGGGGCCCACCGAAAGCTTCAATTGAATGAACTCGATGAACTCCATAATAATGCCTTTGAAAATGTTAAGATTGCTAAGGCACGCATGAAGAAGTTTCATGACCAATATATTCTTTACAAATCATTTAAAGTTGGTCAAAAGGTTCTACTTTATGAATCGCGCTTACATTTGTTTCTTGGTAAATTACGAAGTAAATGTGTGGGTTCTTACATTGTTACCGACATTTTCCCCCATGGAACCATAGAAGTGAAAAATCTTACCAATGGGGCGGCCTTCAAGGTGAATGGCCAAAGGTTGAAGCCTTACTTTGAGACTTTCCAAGGAGAAGTGGAGTGTGTGGATCTCATTGATCCACCACATTTCGATTGATGAGGATCTTTGCCCTAATCTTTAGGAGTAGGAGTAGGAGTAGGAGTAGTTTTGATTTATTTTCTTAGCTTTCTTTGATTGTTTCTAGTTTGGTGACTCATTGTGTTAGGAATAGGATTAGCTCGTAGAGCCATTTAGCCTAGTTTTTAGTTAAGTTTGTAGTAGTTTGTTTGTTTTTCATTTTTAGGTTGATTTGGGAGTAGGAGTAGGTTGTTTTGTGGGCCTAGCCTTGTGTTGTTTGGGGAGAATCATTTAATTTGATTGAGTGCAGGGAATCCTCCAACTGTATTGTACTTTCTTACATCATCTTTGATGCCTTCCATGTGATCTCTTGGGTGTATAAGAGAAGGGACCTCCGACTTTCCATTCCTTGCATTTCACCTTTCACATTATTCAGCCCCATTTGTGCATTTGTACTCTTTGTCTCAGCCTTCTCCATGGCTTCCAAGGACTCTTCCAAGGCTAGTGAAAAGGCCCCCCAAGCCTCGCATTCCGATGAGATGGAAGACCGGGACTACGCCGAGTTCTTGCGAGCCTACACGTGTACAGCCTTATCCCGCCTTCCTTCGGATGATGCCGCCACAGTTGCTTGTTTGGTGGCTTCTCGCCTCCTTAATGAGTCACCCTCTTCATTTTCCGGCGCAACCAAGAAGGAAGCCGTGTCGTCTTTCGGGTCCACCTCTTCCAATAAGTAGGCTCGAGTAACTCACTAGGTGGTAGCTTGCATTTGTAGGTTGTTGTGTTTAGGACCCCTTTTATAGGAGTCCTCTATCTTTCATTTTCATGTTGTTTGAGCCACCCTTGATTTTGTAATGCTTAGTTTCTGTCTTTAATGAAATGATGGGTTGCTTTAGTGTCTCTGGGTTGCGTTTGTTCATGTTTTTACGGCTTATTGTGTGACATTGAGGACAATGCATCATTCTAGGTGGGGGGTGAAGGTAGATTGCAAGGCATTTTACCCTGTTCTGACTATTTTAGGCTCATTTTTAGTTTGTTTATCCCTTTTTGTACAGAATAGACTAATTTTTTTTGTGAATCTGTAGTTTTTCCTTCTTAGCGTACGTGCGGTGGTACCAGCGTATATACGCTGGTGCAAGTGTACGTACGGTGATACCCCATTTCGTACGCTGACGTGGCATGTTTCTATTAGTGGCTTGATCTGTGCTTTTTCTTCATGATCGTACGTATGCAGTGTTAGTGCGTACGTATGGTACCGCTGGCTCTCGCGTGCGTTCGCTACCTTGTCGGCACTGTACGTACGCACTTGGTCACCGTACGTATGGTGCCCCCACTTTTTTATATAAGCCCTCATTTTTGAATTCTAAATCATTTTTATTGCTGAGTCAACTCAGAGCTGGCTCAGTGAGGGAGAGTGAGGGAGTGCTCGAGAGTGTGGCTGAGCCCTGCCGGATTTCAGTGATTCGTTCTCAAATGCACGTTGATTTTCAGCTTTCCCCGCAAGAGCACGGGTGTCGATCGAAGTAAAAACCGGTAAAGACTGGTATTGTTCTCCCAAAGGATCGAGCCAAATATAGGCGAGGCACAAGTCGAAACAAACAGCAAATGGAATGAATTAGTGAATTGCTTAGCAAATTGGAACTATACTAAAAATAAGACCAAAAATCATTGAATGGTGAGAGGTTGTAATTTGCTAAACTAGACTAATTACGCTTGAAATTGAAAGCAATTATACTAAATTTTAAATCAATTAGTGAAGGGTTTGGATGCAATTGCTTCAATCTACTTAATCTTTACAAAGTCTTCAATGGAGTTTTGTGTAACTTAAGTCAAGGTTCACTCCATGGAGCCTTGACCCGGAGGATTTCGACCATAAACACTTGAATTCAAGTTCAATTGAGGGTAGATTGTTGGTTCATTATAAGAATCTTAGAATCAAATCCTCAATTATGCAATTCCTATACCAATTAGAAGATTGTGCATAGCAATTACCAACCTAAATTATGAATCTAAGTGTTCTATGTGTCTATAACTCAATTGAAGCAAGAATTAGAGAAAATATAGAATAAATCATTGGAATTCATATACCTCCATTGAAGCCTATGCAAATCTTTGGTAGATTTCCACAATTACATCCAAGAGATGTTTAGCTACTTGATTCCATGAAAAAAAGTATGAAGAATTGAAGATTTCTCATTAATTGTTGAAGAAAATGATGTTTGCTTACAAAAAAAGTGTAAGAAAATGCAAGAAAATACAAGGAAAAACTATATTTAACCCACTTTCTCTCTCTATATCTAATCCTAACAGAAAATCTAAGCTATATTTGATGATAGATCTAAAAATCACATCCTCTTTTGAGTGATATAGCTGCAAAATTCGCGCAGACACAGCCGGTACCGTACGTACAGTACTGTTCACTGTACGTACGGTGAACGTATCGTACGTACGGTAAGGCATATGCTGAATTGCCGCTTCTGAAGTTTGGATCTAGCTCTGTAGGCGTACGTACAGTCTAGGGTACCGTACGTACGGTGGGATCACCATACGTATGCTGAGGCGTATGCAAAATCACCTCCTCTGAAATTTGGGTCTGGGGTTGAAGGCGTGCGTACGGTGTGAGATACCGTACGTACGGTTGGACCACCGTACGTATGGTAACTGCACAACTTGGCCGTTTTGCTCTAATTTTCGCCCGTTTTCCTGCACAAAACCCACAACCACTCATTAAGACAATTATTATGCTAAAATAGAACATACATACAACCTAATTGGACTAACAATAACTATTTAGGGATTTTAGATTACACTTTTTAGAGTGTAATCACTACCTCCCACTTAGCTTTTGCTAGTCCCTAGCAAAAACGCGAGAAATAAAACAAGAATCTATACAACGAAGATAATCTCCACTTTCGGGAAAGTCTCGGATGCATTTAGCATATGCATTAAGCCTTTGAACCCCTATGTTACCCTTAGTGGATGAATGGTGTCTCGTGAGGGCTTACAGTGATGATACTCACAAACATTCCTTTATGAGTTGCAACATTTAGACGAGATTAAGGAACAACAACTAATCAAGCCTCAATCAATGCATTTCACCCTCACTTCTTAACATTTATAAGATCATGCGACACGCCATGCAAAAGAGAGAGGTTTAAGTGAGTGTGTGAAATATTATGATGAAAAGTTCAATTCGAAACATCTCTAAACATAAATCCATCTTTTTAAAGCTTTAATCCAAACCTCACTAGGAATACACTCTCAACTAAAAGACCCACATAGTTCTCACAATAGTATGTTTAACAATAGAGTAAATGTAAAGAGACACATCAAGTGAACATACCAATTACAAAAATCGACAAGATAGAAGTGTATCGACATTAACATAGCTCCATGAAAGAATGTTCAAAGTTAAGTATTGATTCAAAGAAATTGACAAAATATGCTTATACTCTATTGAAAACTTCAATCAAATACAACTTGAATTACCAATCCATGTAAAGGTGGAAATAACAATGTAGAAGAGGTGAAGGGTGAGGGTAAAGAGATAGTAAATGGTCATATTATGTGTGATCAAGACATGAGATGGTAAATGCAAAGCAACTACAACTCTTTCCCTTTTTAATCATTTGATACATTCTTCTCTACTTATTGCCCTTTCTCGAAATATCTTCACATCAACTTTTTTTTTGAACTCCTTTTTCCTTCTTTTCTTCTTTTCTTTCATCATCCCCTTTTTTTATTCAACATCTACTTTCTTTTTTTTTTTTTTTTTTTTATACTTCAAGATGTACTTTTTGTGTTGAAATTCCCAAATCGATCTCTCTCTCTCTCTCTTTTTTCAACTTTAGCAATGAAGCAACACTCTCTTTTCTCACATAGGCGTTCCTTTGTGATACAAGAGAAGAAATTACTTTGCATTTTTTTTCCAAATAACAAAAGCAAAAGATCAACAAGGGTCAAGGAAAATGTATGGTTTGGCAATGGAAGACTAATGGCTATCAAGAAGAACATAGTATAAGATCATTTCTAAAAAAGTTGTACAGTTGAAACATTTCATAGAATACAAGTGTCAATATTAAGATCAAAACTCAACTTATAAACCAAATACAAGCATAACGAAGCTATTGAATTAAATGAGGGTGAAGAATCTATCCTTGAGTAAATGTAAACGCTCCAAAAGGCGATAAATGCTCTAAAGCTCACAGGATAATAATCTCCACTAATATAAAGATGAACATGCTAGAGGTAGTAAAAATTGATGCTCGTCATCATAATTGTGCACAATAAAGTGGTCCCCTCTACTTAAGCATGAATGAAGCACAATTCATAAAAAAATTAAGTACATAGAGATAATGCATCAATCTTAGCAAAATAAAAGCACATGTTCCTCTCTTCTCATCTTAAATAGCGCTCTCTCAAGTTATGTCATGGTACTCGGAAGCAAAAAGTCAACACGTCCACCATGATGCTAGCAATGGAAAGTACATAATGAGAAAAGTCATACAATACCGTCAACCTCTTACCACCATGTAATAGATAAAGATAAAGTATCCACTAATTCATATCTGAAAAAGAACCTGTCTATACAAGAGATCGACATCCATTGAAAGAAATATATCATGTAAGCTCAAAACAGGTATGTACTCATATAAAATTGAAATGGACTACATCAAAATGCTGCAGAGTTTTAGATACATCAATGAACAAAATGTATACATGGGATGTACATGAGATGCTATACAAATGATACTATGCATATGATGCTATCTAAACTCTGTCCTACATAAGTCCAAGCTCATCATCATCCTAAAAATCATGCTCCCCTAGAGATGTAAGGTCTGTAGCACCAACAGCTAAGTCGGGGAAATCGGTCTCCTCATCCTGCGGAAGTCTGGACAAAATATCAGTCAACATCTGACTCTGTCTTGCCTGCTCTTATCGAACCTCCTCTTGGAACCTTAACTGAGAGGCCTGGAGCTCTGCTATCTGAGCTCCCAAAACTGTCTACACAGCAGTGATCTGTGCTGTGTGTGCAGTCTCAAGAGCCGCACACTTCTGACTGAGCTCCGTATGGGCTGCCTGAAGTCCATCAATCGACTGCTGTATCACCTGGATGGCTGCAGTCTGCCTCTCAATATGTGAACTCTGCTGGTTTATAATCTGAGCTACTGCCTGAAACATAGGACTTGCCTAAGCCGGCTGTGGCCAACTCTCAGTCTGAGGCTGCTGCTGCTGATCTCCTAGGACCTGGTCTGCTTCTGCGGGGGCCTACTACTGCTGCTGGGCTCTCTGCTGGGCCTGAACCAGCGCCTCGGCCCGCCTCTAAATACCCGCTAACTGACTCGCCACCCTGTTCTGAGTGGACAGGGCGATGGCTGTAACTATCGGAGCTAAAGGATCATCGCCTGGGGCTGCCACTTCGGCATGTGCAATCAACTTGGTCATCATCCCCGCAAATGGTAGCGCCCCCTGCGATTTCGTCGAAGCCGCAAACTCATAGAAAGTGTCGAACATATATCTGGGGAGATCAATACTCCTACCCGTCCCCAGGGCATAGAGTAACTGGCCTCTATGCCTGCCCACCTCTCCTCATCGCCCTAACGGAAAGATCGACCCGCAGGTAAAAACGAACATCGGTGTGTATCTCGGAGCAAGAAATTTTTTCTCAATTTGAGAAGAAATCCACTGGGTATCAGGCACACAAATATCAGCTACCATGACATCATGCTCTACCTCACCCTGTTGAGGCCAACTCAAAGCTGGGTCATAAACCCGGGATAGACCGAAGAACTCTGCAAAGGTGGCTGAGGTCATGGTAATGGTCTTACCCCTAACAGAGGAAACTATACGCTCATCTCCGGTAACATCCGACAATGCTCGGATGTTAGCCATCAACTCGGAGACCAAACCCCTCCTATGCCGACCACTATACTGCGCTAACTGCAGCCAACCCCGACTCTCAAACATCTCTCTCCAAAGATAGGGTTTACCCGTAAAGTGCTCGAGAGTCATCGCTCTCTCCTGCACCGGGCCCCTCTTACTGAATATCTGATCAAATCTCTGTTGTGCCTTCCCGTCAACAAACTGGGAGGCATCAAAGGCAACAGGAACCCTACGGACCTTCTTGGTCCGCGGGGCCATCTACACTAAAGGATCTAACTAAGCAACTAAACTAAAAACACACTACTAAGGAAAACAAAGGAAATGAAAAGGAAAAGGCTCAAAAGGAATACCTAAGAGTGGACAAATGATGGGCACGGGCAATGAAGACCACAGCTGAAATCTGGCAGGGCTCTGCTACACTCTCGGACACTCCCTCACTCTCCCTCACTGAGTCAGCTCTGAGTTGACTCAGTTATAGAAACAAGTTATGATTCAAAAATGAAAGCTTTTATAGATGAATGAGGCCACCGTACATACGGTAGATAAGTGCGTACGTACAATGCCGGCTGGCTAGCGGACGCACGGAAGAGCTAGCGGTACCGTACGTACGCACTAACACAGCGTACGTACGGTCATGAAGGAGAAACACAGATCAAGCCATCAATAGGAACATGCCATGTCAGCATACGAAATGGGGTATCACCGTACGTACGCTTGCGCCAGCGTATGTACACTGATATCACCGTAGGTACGCTAAGAAGGAAAAACTACAGATTCGCAAAAAAAATTAGTCTATTCTATACAAAAAGGGAGAAACAAACTAAAAATGGGCCTAAAACAGTTAGAACAGGGGAGAATGCCTTGCAATCTACCCTCACCCCCCACCTAGAATGATGCATTGTCCTCAATGTCACACCATAAGCCGTAACCCGGAGGCACTAAAGCAACCCACCATTTCATTAAAGACGGAAACCAAGTATTACAAAGCCAAGGGTGGCTCAAACAACATGGAAATGAAAGATAGAGGACTCCTATAAAAGGGGTCCTAGACACAACAACCTACAAATGCAAGCTACCACCTGGTGAGTTACTTGAGCCTACTTCCTGGAAGAGGTGGACCCAGAAGACGACGCGGCTTCCTTCTTGGTTGCACCGGAAGATGAAGAGGGTGATTCATTAAGGAGGCGAGAAGCCACCAAACAAGCAATCGTGACTGCATCGTCTGAAGGAAGGCGGGATAAAGCGGTACACGTGTAGGCTCGCAAGAACGCGGCGTAGTCCGGGTCTTCCATCTCATCGGAATGCGAGGCTTGGGGGGCCTTTTCACTAGCCTTGGAAGAGTCCTTGAAAGCCATGGAGAAGGTTGAGACAAAGAGTACAAATGCACTAATGGGGCTGAATAATGTGAGAGGTGAATGCAAGGAATTGAGAGTCAGAGGTCCCTACTTTTATACACCCAAGAGATCATATGGAAGGCATCAAAGATGATGTAAGGAAGTATATTGCAGCTGGAGCATTTCCTGCACTCAATCAAATTAAATGATTCTTCCCAAACAACACAAGGCTAGGCCCACAAAATAACCTACTCCTACTCCCAAATCAGCCTGAAAATGGAAAACAAACAAATTACTACAAACTCAACTAACAACTAGGCTAAATAGCTATACGAACTAATTCTATTCCTAACACAATGAGAGTCACCAAACTAGAAACAAACAGAGAAAGCTAAGAACATCAATTATAACTACTCCTACTCCTAAAGATTAGGGCAAAGATCCTCATCAATCAAAAGGTGGTGGATCAATGAGATCCACACATTCTACTTCTCTTTGGACAGTTTCAAAGAAAGGCTTCAACCTTTGGCTATTCATCTTGAAGGCCGCCCCATTGGTAAGATTTTTCACTTATATGGCTCCATGGGGGAAAAATGTTGGTAACAATGTAAGGACTCACTCATTTACTCTGTAATTTACCCAGAAAGAAATGTAGGCGCGAGTCATAAAGTAGAACCTTTTGACCAACTTTAAATGATTTGCGAAGAATGTGTTGGTCATAGAACTTTTTCATGCGCGCCTTAGCAATCTTAGAATTTTCAAATGCATCATTACGGAGTTTATTCAATTGAAGCTTTCGGTGGGCCCCTACAGCCTCACGATCCTCATTACATTGCCGTATGGCCCAATATGCCTTATGTTCAATTTTTACCGGAAGGTGGCACGCTTTCCCATACACAAGCCGATATGGGAATGCACCGAGCACTGTTTTAAAACCCGTGTGGTAGGCCCACAACGCATCGGTTAGCCTAAAGGACCAATCCTTCCTATTAGGGTTGACAATTTTTTCAAGGATTCTCTTAATTTCCCTATTAGCTAACTCAACTTGTCCTTGGGTTTGCGGGTGGTAAGGTAGACCAACCTTATGAACCACACCGTACTTTTTCAACAAAAATTTAAAGGGCTTATTGCAAAAGTGTGAGCCACCATCACTAATGATGGCTCGAGGCATCCCATATGTTGAGAAAATATTTTCTTTCAAAAAGTGGACCACCACTTGATGGTCATTGTTCCAAGAGGCAATGGCCTCCACCCAGTTCGACACATAATCCACTACCACCAAGATGTAAAGGTAACCAAAAGAATTAGTAAAAGGTCCCATGAAGTCGATCCCCAAACAATCAAAGATCTCCAAAATGGTAATGGGTTGAAGGGGCATCATGTGATGCTTTGTGAGGGTTCCTAACCTTTGGCACCTATCACATGTAAGACAAAATGCATGCACATCCCTAAACATAGTTGGCCAATAGAGGCCACATTGAAGAATTTTGGCGGTGGTCTTTTTGGAGGAGAAATGTCCTCCACAAACTCGGGAGTGACAAAACTCCATGACTTGCTTGAATTCATGGTTAGGCACACAACGCCTGATTATTTGATCCGAACAATATTTGAAAAGGTGAGGATCATCTCATGAAAAGTAACGCACATTTCGAAAAAATTTGCGCCTATCAATGGATGACCAATGGGATGGAACCTCACTAGTCACAAGGTAATTGGCGATATCCGCAAACCACGGTGAGAAAGCTTTTTCCAAAGATTGCACATGCAAAATGTGCTCATCCTGAAAATGTTCATTAATAGGGGTATAGTCGGTGACTCTCCCATCAAGGGGAAGCCGGGACAAGTGATCCGCTACTATGTTTTCTACCCTCTTTTTATCTCGCATTTTTATATGGAATTATTGGAGCAATAGAATCCACCGAATGAGGCGGGGTTTTGCATTAGGTTTAGTGAGAAGATATTTAAGGGTCGCATGATCGGTGTAAATGATGACTAGAGACCCTATCAAGTAAGACCGAAACTTGTCCAATGCAAAAACTACCGCAAGAAGTTCCTTTTCAGTGGTGGTGTAATTGACTTGGGCATCATTGAGGGTTTTAGAAGCATAGTAAATGACATAAGACTTCTTGTCAACTCGGTGTCCCAAAACAGCCCCCACAGCATAGTCACTCGCATCGCACATAAGCTCAAAAGGGTGTGACCTTACGGGTGCACGTAAGATCGGGGCGGAAGTTAAGGACCCTTTCAAAACATCAAAGGCTTGTTGACACGATAGAGTCCACTCAAATGGTACGTCAAGGGACAAGAGCTGACACATTGGTCTAGCTATCGCACTAAATCCCTCAATAAAGCGCCTGTAGAAACCGGCATGCCCAAGTAATGAACGCACATCCTTGACACAAGTGGGAGGAGGTAGTTTTTGAATTAATTCAATTTTAGCCTTATCTACCTCTATCCCTTTAGAAGACACAATGTGTCCTAACACAATTCCGCTAGTAACCATGAAATGGCATTTTTCTCAATTAAGGACTAGGTTACTCTCCTCACATCTCTCCAACACATTTCCTAAATTTGCAAGGCATCCCTCAAATGTGTCTTCATAAACCGAGAAGTCATCCATGAACACTTCCACAATATGCTCCACCATGTCACTAAAAATACTCATCATACACCTATGAAATGTGGCCAGTGCATTGCACAAGCCAAAGGGCATGCGTCGGTATGCATAAGTACCAAAAGGACATGTAAAGGTGGTCATGGATTGATCTTCCAAAGCAATCTTAATCTGATTGTACCCGGAATAGTCATCAAAAAAGCAATAGAAAGCTTTTCCGGATACCCTCTCTAGCACTTGGTCAAGGAATGACAAGGAGAAATGATTCTTTCGGGTCACGGCATTGAGGCGGCGATAATCAATACACATACGCCACCCGGTTTGGATATGGGTGGGCACTAACTCATTCTTCTCATTCTTGACTACTGTGACACCGAATTTCTTTGGCACTACTTGGGTAGGGCTTACCCACTTAGAATCGAAGATGGGATAAATGATACCCGCATCAAGCAATTTTAGCACCTCTCCTTTTACCACTTCCTTCATGTTAGGGTTTAACCTCCGTTACATTTGACGCACGGTTTTAGCCCCCTCTTCTAAAAAAATACGATGTGTGCATAAGAGAGAACTAATACCATGGAGGTCGGCAGTGGTCCACCCTATAGCCTTTCTATGGTGTTTAAGTAAATTTATCAAGCTCTCCTCTTGGCTCAAAGATAGGGTGGAAGAAATGACAACGGGGTATGACTCACCATCACCTAAAAATGCATATTTCAAGGTAGTTGGTAATGGTTTCCTATCGGGAATGGGAGGCTTGGCCTCCGATGGAATCTGCTTTGTATCACTAGGTTGGAGAGGTTCAAAAGAAGGGATTCATTGCCCCACATACATGCATTGGGTCCTCTCATGACCTAGAGATGAAACTTCTCTTAAAGCCTTATCTTGACAATCCAAAGCCTTATGAGGCTCACTCCTCAACAATGCCTTTTCCAATAAGTCCTCAAAGAACTCATTCTCAAAATGATCTTGCACTATGGTTTCGATAATATCAACCTCCCAGATATCCTCACACTCACCCGGTTGTTTGGTAACCGAAAAGATATTCAATTCGAACGTGGTGTTACCAAATGAAAGTTTCACTAACCCATTCCTACAATGGATGATGGCATTGGAAGTAGCTAGGAAAGGTCTCCCTAAAATGACAGGGATTTGGTTGTGAGCTATACAACTATCCACGGATTGAGTGTCCAATACTATGAAATCTACGGAAAAATAGAAGTTATAAATTTGGATGAGCACATCCTCAATGATACCTCTAGGCACCTTGATAGACCTATCCGCTAATTGTAAAGTGACTCGGGTGGGTTGCAACTCCCCTAAACCAAGTTCCTTATACACCAAGAATGGGAGAAGATTAACGCTAGACTCTAAATCTAACAAAGCGCGGTCTATCCTAGTGCCCCTAATAGTGCAAGAAATGGTAGGACACCCGGGGTCCTTGAATTTCAGAACAGTCTTGCATTGCAAGATTGCACTTTGATTTTCATTCATCATAGCCGTTTCCTTGACATGTAGCTTTCTCTTGAAAGTACATAAATCTTTTAAGAACTTAGTGTATGATGGAATTTGCTTAATGGTATCTAAAATAGGCATGTTGACCTTAACTTGTTTAAACACTTCATAAATTTCAGCATTCAAAAGTTCATTTTTTGATTTGGTCAATCTTTGAGGAAAAGGTGCATGTCTCAACATATCCCTCCTCTTATTCCTATTGGTCTCATTCAAGGTCTCAAAAGGAGTAACAACGAACTCCTTCATGCAATGCTCATCACTCTTTCCTTCCTCTCGCACTTGTTCTTCTTTCTCACCTTCCTTTGCCTTACCTTTCCCCTCTTGGTTAACACACGATTTAGAAGCTACCTCCTTTGATAGAATGGTTTTATCAATGACTTTACCGTTTCTAAGAGTGGTGATGGCTTGTACTTGTTCATGGCTTGTTTGAGGGTCCATACCACCCTCGGTAATGTGTACTTGCCTAACCACTGGATTGGGTTGAGGTTGGGCCGGGAATCTCTCCGGGACATTTTGGGTCAAAGCTTGTGTCAATGTAGACATTTGCTTTTGAATATCCTCAAGCATCCTAGTATGTTGATCCAACACCTTATCTTGCTTATCTACCCTTACGTTAACCCCCCTCACATCATTGGATAATTGATAAAAATTATCTTCCATGGGTTTTCTATGAGAAGCTTGGTACGGTTTGGGTTGATTTGGAAGTTATGCCATGAGTTAGGGTTGGTAAACTTGAGGTTAAGGTACTTGGAGTGGGGGAATGGGTGTAGAATAGTATTGAGGGTTTGGATACCCTCCTTGGTAAGGTTGGGAGTTTGAACTCCCCTCATTCCTCTACCCAAAATTAGGGTGATCCCGCCATCTCGGATTATAAGTGTTAGAGTAAGGGTTACCCCCTCCTCTTTGGAATTGGCTAATCGCAATGACTTGGCCATGCAACGTTTCTTTCATCCCCGGAATGATAGGACATGAAGATGTGTCATGGTCGGTAGTGTCACACACTAAGCAACAAGTCTCTTTTCTTATCTCATTCTCGACCGCTAACACCTTTTTCCCTTTTAAAGTCTCTAATTTCTTAGTTAAAGTGGTCACTCTCGCACTCACATCATCAACATCTTTCAATTGGTATCTCCCTACCCCTTGTTGTACGGAACAACCCTCGGGATTTTGAGTCCCGGTGAGTGCCCAATCCTTAGTCTTGTTTGCTAAAATGTCAAAGTATTCATAAGCTTCATGGGGTTGTTTGTCAAGGAATATCCCCGCACACATTGATTCAATCAAATGTTTAAGTTGGGGGGTTAGAGACGAGTAGAAAGTGTTGATGACGTGCCAATCGGCAAACCCATGGTGAGGACAAGTGTTCAAGAGGTCCTTAAATCTCTCCCAACATTGAAAGAATGTTTCCCCCATCATAGGGAAAAATTGAAAAATTTGCCTCCGGATGCTCTCGATTCGGTTCTCGGGAAAGAACTTCTTTAAAAACTCCCCTTGGAGTACGTTCCATGAGTGAATAGACATAGGTCTCAAAGAATTGAATCAAAGTTTAGCTTTGTCTTTCAAACAAAAAGGGAAGAGTTTTAACAAGAAGACCTCTCTTGGGCAAGAATTATCCATGATAAGGGAGCAAGCATCCTCAAACTCTTTTATAAAATCATACAATTGTTTGGAATCCATTCCGTGAAATTGGGGGAGCATTTGCATGCTTCCCGGCTGAATGTTAAGTGAAGTGTAATGTGGCGGGAATATTATGTAAGAAGTTGATGCTTGACGTGGAGGGTTCAAGTAATCTCGTAAGGTCCTTTGATAGGGAGCCGCCATGTCACCACGGTTGCTCCCTCTTTCCATGTCATCGTCACCCCCTACATTATGATTTACCCCCGGTGGAATGGGTTGAAGATTAGGATGGAGTTGTGGGTTGGGTGCATTCGGTGCGACATTAAGATTTGGAGGGAAGACGTTGGGTAAACCTTGGTCATTCATGTTAGCCATTGGAAGAAATCCTAGGTCCACAACTAATGGAATGCCAGGTGTAGGTGGTGATGAATGTCCCTAATGAAATGTGGCATACGATGATGAATACAACAAATAATAGACTGTCCAGGTTATACAGCACATCATACACAATCATGTATTGCTGGACAACGGCTTTTTCTCTTGTTCACCAACCGATCCTCCAATCTCTTTATACAAAGCAATACCATTGATTTGCAAGTAAAGCACACTATCCTATCTCCACTAAATGTCTCCTCACAAGGAGTCCTAACAAAATGCAATGCAACTACACCTAAATCAAACAAAACAAACTAAACAAAGAGAAACCAAAAATCTAAACACCTTAAAGGAGAAAAAGATTACCAAGGCCCAAAGCCGTAGATGCTTCCGTCGAGGGTAAGTGATCAACTCCCACCCGTTTGCAATTTTGCTGTTCTGTTTAGTTTTCTTTTTCTTCTTTATTTGCTATTTTTTGGATTTTTTTCATATGCAATTCTCCAAGCACTTCTCCAATTCGTAATTGTTGGTGTTCGCCTTATGCTTTTGATCCCCGACAACGGTGCTAAAACTTGATTCGCTCTCAAATGCACGTTGATTTTGAGCTTTCCCCGCAAGAGTACGGGTGTCGATCGAAGTAAAAACCGGCAAGGACCAGTATCGTTCTTCCAAAGGATCGAGCCAAATATAGGCGTGGCACAAGTCGAAATAAACAATAAATGGGATGAATTAGTGAATTGCTTAGCAAATTGGAACTATACTAAAAACAAGACCAAAAATCATTGAATGGTGAGAGGTTGTAATTTGCTAAACTAGACTAATTACGCTTGAAATTGAAAGCAATTATACTAAATTTTAAATCAATTAGTGAAGGGTTTGGATGCAATTGCTTCAATCTACTTAATCTTTACAAAGTCTTCAATGGAGTTTTGTGTAACTTAAGTCAAGATTCACTCCATGGAGCCTTGACTCGGAGGATTTCGACCATAAACACTTGAATTCAAGTTCAATTGAGGGTAGATTGTTGGTTCATTATAAGAATCTTAGAATCAAATCCTCAATTGTGCAATTCCTATACCAATTAGAAGATTGTGCATAGCAATTACCAACCTAAATTATGAATCTAAGTGTTCTATGTGTTTATAACTCAATTGAAGCAAGAATTAGAGAAAATATAGGATAAATCATTGGAATTCATATACCTCCATTGAAGCCCATGCAAATCCTTGGTAGATTTTCACAATTACATCAAAGAGATGTTTAGCTACTTGATTCCATAGAAGAAAGCATGAAGAATTGGAGATTTCTCATTAATTATTGAAGAAAATGATGTTTGCTTGCAAAGAAAGTGTAAGAAAATGCAAGAAAATACAAGGAAAAATTATATCTAACCCACTTTCTCTCTCTATATCTAATCCTAACAGAAAATCTAAGCTATATTTGATGATAGATCTAAAAATCGCGTCCTCTTTTGAGTGATATGGTTGCAACATTCGCGTAGACACAGCCGGTACCGTATGTACGGTACTGTTCACGGTACGTACGGTGAACGTACCGTACGTACGGTAAGGCATCTCTAAATTGCCTCTTCTAAAGTTTGGATCTAGCTCTGCAGGCGTATGTACGGTCTGGGGTACCGTACATACGGTGGGACCACCGTACGTACGCTGAGGCGTACGCAAAATCACCTCCTCTGAAGTTTGGGTCTCGGGCTGAAGGCGTGCGTACGGTGTGAGATATCGTACATACGGTTGGACCACCGTACGCACGGTGTCTCCTACTATACGTACGGTACCTGCATAACTTGGCCGTTTTGCTCTAATTTTCGCCCGTTTTCCTGCACAAAACCCACAACCACTCATTAAGACAATTATTATGCTAAAATATAACATATATACAACCTAATTGGACTAACAATAACTATTTAGGGACTTTAGATTACACTTTTTAGAGTTTAATCATTCAGCTGTGGTCTTCATTGCCCGTGCCTCATCATTTGTCCACTCTTAAATATTCTTTTTGAGCCTTTTTATTTTCATTTCCTTTGTTTGCCTTAGTAGTGTGTTTTTAGTTTAGTTGCTTAGTTAGATTCTTTGGTGTAGATGGCTTCGCGGACCAAGAAGGTCCGTAGGGTTGCTGTTGCCTTTGATGCCTCCCGGTTTGTTGATGGGAAGGCACAACAGAGCTTTGATCAGATATTCAGTAAGAGGGGTCCGGTGCAGGAAAGAGTGATGACTCTCGAGCACTTTACAGGTGAGCCATATCTTTGGAGAGAGATGTTTGAGAGTCGGGGTTGGCTGCAATTAGCACAGTATAATGGTCGGCATAGGACGAGTTTGGTCTCCGAGTTGGTGGCTAACATCCGAGCACTGTCGGATGTTGCTGAAGATGAGTGTATAGTTTCCTCTGTTAGGGGTAAGACCATTACCATTACCCCGACCACCTTTGTAGAGTTCTTCGGTCTACCCCGGGTCTATGACCTAGCTTTGAGTTGGCCTCAGCAGGGTGAGGTAGAGCATGATATCATGATAGCTAAGATTTGTGTGCCCGATACCCAGTGGATTTTTTCTCAGATTGAGAAGAAATTCCTTGCTCTGAGATACGCACCAATGTTCATTTTTTCCTGCGAGTCGATCTTTCCGTTAGGGCATCGAGGAGAGGTGGGTAGTCATAAAGGCTAGTTACTCTATGCCTTGGGGACGGGTAGGAGTATTGATCTCCCCAGATATATGTTCGGCGCTTTCTATGACTCTGCGGCTTCGACAAAGCCGCAGGGGGCGTTACCATTTGCGGGGACGATGACCGAGTTGATTGCACGTGCCGGAGTGGCAGCCCTATGCAATGATCCTTTAGCTCAGATAGTTACACCCATCGCCCTGTCCACTCAGAATAGGGCGGCGGGTCAGTTAGCAGGTATTCAGAGGCGGGCCGAGGCACTGGTTCAGGCCTAGCAGAGAGCCCAGCAGCGGCAGGCCCCCACAGAGGGAGACCAGGTTCCAGGAGATCAGCAGCAGCAGCCTCAGACTGAGAGTGGGCCACAGCCGGCTCAAGCGAGTCCTATGTTTCAGGCAGTAGCTCAGATTATAGACCAGCAGGGTTCACATATTGAGAGGCAGACTGCAGCCATCCAGGTGATGCAGCAGTCGGTTGATGGACTTTAGGCAGCCCATACGGAGCTCAGTCAGAGGTGTGCGACTCTCAAGACTGCACACACATCACAGATCACTGCTGTGCAGACAGTTTTGGATGCTCAGATAGCAGAGCTCCAGGCCTCTCAGTCCATGTTCCAAGCGGAGGTTTGACAGGAGCAGGCGAGACAGAGACAGATGTTGACTGATATTTTGTCCAGACTACCGCAGGATGAGGAGACCGATTTCCCTGACTTAGTTGTTGGTACTACAGACCTTACATCTCTAGGGGAGCATGATTTCTAGGGTGATGATGAGTTTGGGCTTACGCATGGCAGAGTTTAGATAGCATCATATGCATAGTATCATTTTTATAGCATCTCATGTACATCCCATGCATACATTTTGTTCATTGATGTATCTAAAACTCTGCAGTATTTTGATGTAGTCCATTTCAGTTTTATATGAGTACATACCTGTTTTGAGCTTACATGATATATTTTTTTCAGTGGATGTCGATCTCTTGTATAGACAGGTTCTTTTTTAGATATGATTTAGGAAATATTTTATCTTTATCTATCACATAATGGTAAGAGGTTGATGGTATCGTATGGCTTCTCTCATTATGTACTTTCCATTGCTAGCATCCATGAGTGGTTTATTGATTGACTTTTATTATTTATGGTAGACGTGTTGACTTTTTGCTTCTGAGTACCATGACATCACTTGAGAGAGTACTATTTGAGATGAGAAGAGAGAAACATATGCTTTTATTTTGCTATGATTGATGCATTATCTCTCTATACTTAATTTCTTTATGGGTTGTGCTTCATTCATGCTTAAGTAGAGGGGACCACTTTATTGTGCACAATTATGATGACGAACATCAATTTATACTACCTTTAGCATGTTCATCTTTATATTAGTGGAGATTATTACCTTGTGAGCTTTAGAGCATTTATCGCCTTTTGGAGCGTTTACATTTACTCAATGATAGATTCTTCACCCTCATTTAATTCAATAGCTTCATTATGCTTGTATTTGGTTCATGAGTTGAGTTTTGATTTTAATATTGACACTTGTATTCTATGAAATGTTTCGATTGTACAACTTTGGAAATTATCTTATACCATATTCTTCTTGATAGCCATTAGTCTTCCATTGCCAAACCATACATTTCCCTTGACTCTTGTTGATCTTTTGCTTTCATTATTTGAAAAAAAAAATGCAAAATAATTTCTTCTCTTGTATTACAAAGGGACGCTTATGTGAGAAAAGAAAGTGTTACTTCATTGCTAAAGTTGAAAAAAAGAGAGAGAGAGAGAGAGAGAGAGATCGATTTGGGAATTTCAATACAAAAAGTGCATCTTGGAGTACAAAAAAAAAAAAAAAGTAGATGTTACCATTTACTATCTCTTTACCCTCACCCTTCACCTCTTCTACATTGCTATTTCCACCTTTATATGGATTGGTGATCCAAGTTGTATTTGATTGAAGTTTTCAATAGAGTATAAGCATATTTTGTCAATTTCTTTGAATCAATACTTAACTTTGAACATTCTTTCATGGAGCTATGCTAATGTCGATACATTTCTATCTTGTCGGTTTTTGTAATTGGTATGTTCACTTGATGTGTCTCTTTACATTTACTCTATTGTTGAACATACCATTGTGAGAACCATGTGGGTCTTTTAATTGAAAGTGTATTCCTAGTGAGGTTTGGATCAAAGCTTTAAAAGATGGATTTATGTTTAGAGATGTTTCGAATTGAACTTTTTATCATAATATTTCACACACTCACTTAAACTTATATTTTGCATGGCGTGTGGCATGATCTTATAAGTGTTAAGAAGTGAGAGTGAAATGTATTGATTGAGGCTTGATTAGTTGTTATTCCTTAATCTCGTCTAAATGTTGCAACTCATGAAGGGATGTTTGTGGGTATCATCACTGTAAGTCCTCACAAGACACTATTCGTCCACTAAGGGTAACCTAAGGGTTCAAAGGCTTGATGCATATGCTAAATGCATCCGGGACTCCCCCGAAAGTGGAGATTATCTTCGTTGTATATATTCTTATTTTATTTCTCGTGTTTTTTCTAGGGACTATCAAAAGCTAGGTGGGAGGTGGTGATTACACTCTAAAAAGTGTAATCTAAAGTCCCTAAATAGTTATTGTTAGTCCAAGTAGGTTGTATATATGTTCTATTTTAGCATAATAATTGTCTTAATGAGTGATTGTGGGTATTTTGTAGGAAAACGGACGAATTCAGGGCAAAAAGGGCTAAGTTGTATTTTGACCGTATGTACGATAGGAGACACCGTACGTACGGTACCGGCTGTGTCTGCACGAATTTTGCAGCTATATCACCCAAAAGAGGACGCGATTTTTGTATCTATCATCAAATATAGCTTAGATTTTCTGTTAGGATTAGATATAGAGAGAGAAAGTGGGTTAGATATAGTTTTTCCTTGTATTTTCTTGTATTTTCTTACACTTTCTTTGTAAGCAAACATCATTTTCTTCAACAATTAATGAGAAATCTTCAATTCTTCATGTTTGCTTCCATGGAATCAAGTAGCTAGACATTTCTTGGATGTAATTGTCGAAATCTACCAAGGATTTGCATGGGCTTCAATGGAGGTATATGAATTGCAATGATTTATCCTATGTTTTCTCTAATTCTTGCTTCAATTGAGTCGTAGACAAATAGAACACTTAGATTCATAATCTAGGTTGGTAATTGCTATGCACAATCTTCTAATTGGTATAAGAATTGCATAATTGAGGATTTGATTCTAAGATTCTTACAATGAACCAACAATCTACACTCAATTGGACTTGAATTCAAGTGTTTATGGTCAAAATCCTCCGGGTCAAGACTCCATGGAGTGAACCTTGACTTGAGTTACACAAAACTCCATTGAAGACTTTGTAGAAATTTGGTAGATTGAAGCAATTGCATCTAAGTCCTTCATTAATTGATTTAAAATTTAGTATAATTGCTTTCAATTTCAAGCGTAATTAGTTTAGTTTAGCAAATCACAACCTCTCACCATTTAATGATTTTTGGTCTTATTTTTAGTATAGTTCCAATTTGCTAAGAAATTCACTAATTCATCCCATTTGTTGTTTGTTTCGACTTGTGCCACGCCTATATTTGACTCAATCTTTTGGGAGAACGATACCGGTCCTTGCCGGTTTATACTTCGATCAACACCCCTACTCTTGTGAGAAAGCTCAAGTTGAATTGCACATTTAAGAGCGATTCAATTATACCATTCACAATTGAATATGCAGAGGAGTTATACAACAGAGGAGGCTTACGCTCTACTCAACTCACCCATCTCAGCTGTCACGGTGATTTCTCAACTCTTCTCTTTGCCAATGCCACTGCCCCTACCCCTGCCCCTACCCGTTGCCCTTTTCCCTTGGCCTCACTTAGCCACAGCACTTAAACCCTCTATTTATAGATGAACGGAAGAAAGAAATCAGCAACAAGATTCGAGAAATTCGGCTGCTTTTCTTCTTTTTATCCTATCGATATTGACACTTATGGGTTGCTTCTTCCCTTAGCCATACAAGGAATTTTATCCTATCGATGCTGACACTTGTGGGTTGCTTCTTCCCTTAGTCATAAAAGGAATTGGTGAGTGGTTGCGTCAAGAAATAGATATGAAACCATCTCAGCAAATTGTACTAGCTAAGCAAGTGCAAAAGGTACTTCATATTGTAGAAGCTAATGTTTAAGCTTTTGACATTATTTTATTTAATTTTTTTTTAAAAACAATTGTAGTTGATCCGATTTGAATCCCGACATGTTTAGGGATGGCAACAGGCTGGATTTGCGTCATTGCTATCCCATCCCTGCCCACTATGATAGCCGCTCCCCCTGCCCTGCCCTAGCCCGGCTTGCTTCCTTCATCTTAGTTTTTTTTTTTTTCAAACACATGATGAATAAAGCAAGGAATAAAATCACAAAAAATAGGAAAAAAAATATAGAAATTATATTTTAATAAAATATATACATATAAAAATAAATAAATATTTTTAAACGAGACTGGTTCGGGTTAGGACAAATTTTTGCAACTCGTTCCCAAACTCATTTTATTCCGATTAGTATCACCTTATATCCGTACTAATAGAGACATGGCGGAGCAAAGTAGGCCTCAAGATATCAAATCATTTTGCCATCCTTGAATATGCTCCACAATAGCTCCTATTTTACTCTTTGGCTCAATACACTAGTTTTTTGACATACATTTATTAGAGGGTTTCTGTTCTTCTTGGTCATCATTTGGGGTTCGAGTCCTGGCCCCCCTTTTTGAGCTTCAACCTCCCTTGTACTAAGGAAGAATATATAAATAAAATATTTTTGGTGGAGCTGTGGTGACAGGCTCACCCCTTCCGGCTTAATAGTTGTGGCTCAGTCGAACATTCTACAGTGAGAGGAAACTCTTATGGTCACTTCTAAAAAATAGGGTTTTTGTGATGACCAAAAGCTGTCGCAAATACTCATTTGCAACCGCGCTATGACAACATTTTAGGCGACAAAAATGCTAGGTTGCAAATAGTTTTTGCAACGGCTATGCAACAACATGGAGCACTTTTTGTGACGGCATGAAAATCGTCACAAATACTATTCGGCGGATCAATTTTTTCGACCGCTGTCTTGCTGTTGTTAAAGGTTTTTTGTGACGGTTAATTACCACTGGTAATACTATTCGCGAAGATTATTTGCGACAACTTTAACTGTTGAACCATCGCAAATAATCACGTGGATAAAGGAAATAATTTTAGCAACAGTCCCCTTACTTTTAGCGACAGTAATTGCCATTGGTAATACACTTTTTAAAGGAAATTTTTTGTTTTGAATAAATTACAAATGATTTTTGTAATTTATTATTTCACCAGATAAAATATGCATTTAACATGATTCAAACAAAAAATTCACACATTCATTCAAATCCAAACACTTACAAAAATACTTAATAAAATTAATATATCTTTTAAACATCTATCCAAATAAACATTGTCTTCCATAAAAATCCATAAAACAAAAAGAAATTGCATAGTCTCTCGCAAAAAATCAAATTCAAAATTCATACAACCAAAAAGAGTTTATAGTCTATCACAAAATAAGCCGATATAGTAACACAATCAACCTATTATTTGGGAATAACCTGAAAAGAAAAAATACATATAAATATTAGATATAATAATGAACACAATAAAGATAAATAATAGATATGCATGTAATATACAGGCTTATTGAAAAAAAATGTAATTTACATCCCAAGAATGTTAAGCTACATGTCGACTGACAAATTTTTCAACAGTTTTAATGTCTTGGCAAGGTCTTTTTAGAGAGCATTAGGTTTTCGAGCATTTTGAACAAAAACTTTGCAGAAATTAATAAAAAGAACGCATTTTTTCAAAAAAGTTAAAGGAAAAAAAAAGAAAAAAAATGTCACCCTAGGTGTCCAATGACCGTGCCGTTTGTTCTCACACATCACTCTTGTCAAGACCTTGCTACGTGTCAAGTTTGACAAAGTTCTGAGGTTGTTTGAAAGTTTTAGTACCAAAATGGCTCAAAAAATACATTTTTTTCAAAAAAATTAGAAGTAAAAAGAGAGGAAACAATGTCAAAACTCTTACCCTAAGATGCCGACGATTGTGCCATTTGTTCTCACTCTTCACTCAGACCAAGACCTTACTACATGTTAAGTTTGACAGAGTTCTGAGATCGTTTGGAGGTTTTAGTACACAAACAGCATGAAAAACAAGTTTTTTTCCAAAATAAATAAGAAAAAGAGAGGCAAAAAGGTTAAAATTCTCACCCCGGGAGTCCGGTGACCATGCTGTTTGTTTCCATACGTGGCTCGTGCCAAAATCTTGCTACGTGTAAAGTTTGACGGAGTTCTGAAATCGTTTGGGAGTTTTAGTACTTAAACGGCTAGGAAAACATGTTCTTTTCAAAAAAAATTAAGGAAAAAGACAAAAAAAAAATATCACAACTCTCACCCTAAGAGTCCGACAACTGTACAGTTTATTCCCACACGTCACTAGTGTCAAAACCTTGCGATGTGCCAAATTTGACGGAGTTTCGAGCTCATTTGAGATTTTTAGTACCCAAACGGCTCAAAAAATATGTTCTTTTCAAAAAAGTTAAGAAAAAAGAGAGAAAAAAATGTAAAAACTCTCACTCCGAGAGTTCAGCAATCATGCCGTTTGTTTCCACACGTTACTCGTGTCAAGACGCTGCTACGTGTCAAGTTTGACGAAGTTTTAAGGTCATTTGAAGATTATAGTACCCAAACAGCTCAAAAATCATGTTCTTTTAAAAAAAATTAAGAAAAAAGAAAAAAAACAATGTCACAACTCTCACACCGGGAGTTTGGCGACCATGTCATTTATTCTCACATATCACTTGTGTCTAAATCTTACTACGTGTCAAGTTTGATAAACTTTAAAGGCCGTTTGGGGGTTTTAGTATCCAAACGGCTCGAAAAACCTTTTTTTTTTTTTTGTAAGGAAAAAAGGGCACACTTGAATTCAAGTAATAAAATCTCCTAAAACCTTCTTATATTGCATTAAGAATACAGAAATAAATCTACTTAGGAATGATAAACCAATTTCAAACTAGTGCTAACTTTGAGGTCATCATTGTCTTTCTAAACAACGCATCTGACTCATTAGCAGCCCTCATTGCATCAAGAACACAGCTAACGATACAACAATGGCTAACGATACAAAAATGAAGAACAAACAATAACTAAGAGGTCCAACAATAAGTATTAAAAATAATTTTAACCTATCGTCAATTGAAAATTTGTGCACATAACTAAGATGTCCAACCATAAAGTGAAAAATGTTCTCCCCAAGTTTGTGTCATGGACTCATGGTACTCGAAGGTATTTAAGACTCATGTCTCAAGGTTAACACATCAAATGTGAATTAGTTGTCCAAGCACAATAGGTTAACAATGAAAGAACCTACCTTGCTCCTATATTGCCACATATATTGGCATATGACTCTTTTATAATGGGTATAAGTACTAGTGTTTAATTCATATTTCATGAGTTGCACACACATTTAATAAGATTTGGACATTTTTCCCATCTTCTTAGATCCCACTTCAAACACCCACATTCAGTCCATTTTCCAACATAATCAACCACAGGTAATGCTTCTTCACATACAACTGTGTCGCGAGTTCCTTATTCTTTAATGAGTTCCCAAGAAATATTTGAAATACTACTTAAACTCCTTTACCATCCAATAAATTAGATATCTTGCATATAGACACACGACTCAATGGTCAATTTATTATATAAGTGTCTTAGTAGCAGTACATGTGTTGAATGGCAAATCAAAGCTCAAAACAACATAATATGCCCAAAATGGAGTTACTGTTGAAGGGTTCTATGTTTTCTGAAAATTGAACAGAGTAATTTCACGTTCATTTTTCATCAATCATAGTTCGTGAAGCCATCTTAGGCTCAGCGGAGCTTTCTGCCTCCCCAGATCCAAAAAGGGAAACTACAAAATTCAAAATTTCATAGGAAAAATGATAAATAAAAATGATAATATTTTGTTACTCCTACACCAAGCATATAAAGATTCAAGTCCCCCGAAACAAAAATACAATCTCTGATTCAAATTCCCCAAAAGAGAAACATAATTCTCTCCTCCATTTAAACATAATCCATCCTCAATTCAAGAGACAAAATCATGCAAACATAAAATGGCTTACATAATGAAAAATAAAATGGAAACCAACCATGATACTCCCACTGAAGTTCAATCCCTATAAAACAGCATAAATTAGGAATAAGCATCAGAGCAGATATCTGCAACATGCATAAGTCATACATACATTACACATTAAAATTGATTCAAACCATGATACATACATTACACATTATTCACTCTAGACATGTGAAATCTTTTGTCAATAATTCCGAATATCATTACTCTCTCTCTCTCTCTCTCTCTCTCTCTCTCTCTCTCTCTCTCTCTCTCTCTCTCTCTCTCTCAGACAAAGGTAAAGATTATTTTTATTTTTTTAAGCTACTACGTTTCATTTCATCTATTAGCTACGATCATGTAATGTTGTCCATCTATACATATATGTAAGTGCGTATGATTGTACACATTCTGTGTCTTGCAACCAAATGTTCAATTTGATACGCTTTGATCATGCGAAGTTCTTTGAAGTCGATAAATCTGATGAGATTTTTGGGTTATTAAGTACTCGATTTATAATTTATAATGTTCATGGTTTTTCTTTACTTCGGTTGGGATTGCCGCCACGTAAACAAGGGTTTCTCTTGTTCTTATTGGTTTCTTTTTCTCACGTGTAGTTTTTGTGTAACTGAAGGTTAAGTTTGTTCTGGGAATTCTTTTTGGCAATTCATTATGTTTTAATAGGAAACAAATATCAAGACTTGAATAGAAATAAGCTTTTAATTCTTTGCATTTTGATGCTTACTTGTGTTTAAAAAAAAAAAAAAAACCTCTACAGTAACAGTGCATCCAAATTTACATAATAAACTCTACGTTGAATCAAAATTAAACTTGTATACATGTACGTGTCGTCTGTTATATCAATTTGTGGCTATTAAATAATCTTTTTAGGGGAAAGAGTATACGGGTCATGCTAGGAGGTATGCCTCCAATATGAGGTGAGGATTTTGTGCGCGTTTAGTTCATCTCTTGCTAGAGATGCTTCAACATTTCATTTATTTTTCATTCATATGAGAGCCAAAACTGAGAGTCTCTCTAATATTACCCAATTTCAAAGATTGTATTGTTGATCCCATGAGTCAAAAGTGTTAAGTACCATATAGGAATGGCTACGGTACCTTAAAAGGTATCATACCTTGAAGGTAATTCTACTTATATTGATTGTAATTAGTAATTACCACTTCAACTAGTCATAGTTACTATTCAATGTATTAACAATTATCACAAAATCTGATTGTGATAACCATAAATCACATTTGTAGTAATTGTCACTCACGTTAGTGGTAACTACTTTTTTACCAAAATATCTTATTTTGACGAATTGGTTTTTAAAGTGGTAACTGCACTCAATTTTGTGGTAATTGTCACTCACACGGTATTCTAAGCATTTTGAATCTTGAATTGGTTTCTAAAATATTTATATTTACCTCCTATATATTTGTATTAATTATGGGTTATAGTTTAGTAATTGTATCTCAAAACCTTTTTTCTTTCTTTTTTTGTAACTAGGAGTCATACATTTTCGTTAACTATTTTTTCATTGTAATCACTTCGAATCTAGCGACTATTTTTACAAAGATTTTTGTTGATTAAATTTTTTCTTTTTCTTTTTTCTAAAATTTAAAGTTTAAGAATATTTTGCAAGATGTAGCACCCAAACCACTAATCGGGTAACCCGGGTCTCAAGAAAAGTTAGTACTTTTTTTTAGTTTTTAATTTACGGTGGAACCCCTTTGGGCTTAATGATGTAAAATGTATCCTCTCACATCAGGCCATGTCAAAGTGGACAAAAAGCAAATTCTACCATATCGTAATGGCTTTGATGGCCATTGGTGTCAGTGCAATCTCAAAATTGACTATTAGATAAGAATTTTTAAAAAATTGAGATGAATTTAGAGAGAAAAACAATTATTACAAATGTAAGTTGCAATTATCATAAATTTGACACATGATTATAAAAAAATATTTTATAATAAATATAATTACATTAAGCAATAATTTTTTTTAATATAAGTGATAACTGCACTTAATTCAAATGATGAATGTGCTCACTATTACTGTTGTAGATTTTCTCGAAACAAGTCAAATTAAAGACTCACATATTTAAATAAGAACATTGTGCTCTTACGCTTCACTTATATAAGAGTGAGTCCCTTATCTACTAATTAGAGTATTTAATCTCGGCTAATAGAGGAGATCTCACCATCACTATGTAAATAATGAAATAAAAATAAAGTGATGTTGCAAGAGCTAATAATTTTTCCATTTAAACACACCCCTGTGATTCACAAAAGCACTGCTCTTCTCCCTATAAAGCATGACGAGACACAAGTAACGTGCCAGTCACACTGCCCTCCTCTTTTGTAAAAAGCTTATCCTCTTGCATGGTCACATTGCTCTCCTCTTTTGTTAAAGCTCATCCTCTTGCATGATAATTGCCCTTACTTTTTCATTAATAAAGTTCCAAGTAAAATCTTTTGTAAATAATTCCAAATATCATCTCTCTCTCTCTCTCAAAGGTGGGTAAAGATTATTTTGATTTTTTTTTAAGCTACTGCGTTTCATTTCATCTATTAGCTACGAGCATGTAATGTTTGTCTATATGTACACATATGTACGTGCGTATGATTGTACACATTCTGTGTTTTTGCAACCAGATGTTCAATTTGATATGCTTTGATCATGTGAAGTTCTTTGAAATCGATAAATTTGATGAACCTTTCTGTATTTCCTTGGCTAATTGGTACTGGCTTTGTTGAGATTTATGGGTTATTATATATTGGATTTATGATTGATTTATAATATCCATGGTTTTCCTTTGTTTCTTTGTTGAGCTTGGGATTGCCACCGCATAAAGAGGGGTTTTTCTTGTTCTTATTGGTTTCTTTTTCTGATGTAGTTTTTATGTAACTAGGTTCAAGATCGTTATAGGAATTCTTTGGCATTACATTATGTTTTAATTGTAAAGAAATTGACAAATACCAAGACTTGAATAGCATGTATGTTGTTGTAACTTTGTAATAATGTATAAATTATAATTTTGGTACACTGTTAATGTTAAGTGTTTTATATACAAGTAAATAATGCAACGTGATGCGTGTCCATAAGTATTTTTGTTTCAATTCAATTTTAATATATCACATAAATTTTTTTACACGAGCAGGGCACCAAAATGCCATACATACCTTTTTACGTATATCGCATTTTGGTGTCTAAATTGTGTAAAAAAACAAAAAAAAAAACTACCTAATGGGGCATCAAAATTAAAATTTTATTACACATTTAGTTCGTAATAATACTCTACACTTATAGTATATTGAAGTTAAAAATCATTAATATATACATGTATATTTTACATAAATTATATCAATTTGTGGCTATAGTTGATTAGGGTTTTCTTGAAAGGTGTGGGTTACATAATCTTTTCCGGGGAAAGAGTATAGGGGTCATGCTAGGAGGCATGCCTCCACTATGAGGTGAGGATTTTGTGGGCGTTTAGTTCATTCATTCATAGCAGAGGTGATTATTTCTGTTGGGAGAAGGATTTTTGCAATATAGGTTGCAGGAGTTTCTGTTGTAACAATCTCAGTCTCTAATAATAGTAAATACCAAAGATTGTATTGTTGCTCCTATAAGTCAAAGCGTAGAGTACCATATAGGAGTGGTTAAAGTACTATATAGTCACCAGTTAGACTGACAGTAATTATCATTTAAACTAGCCATAGACTCACAGATGCTACACAATATAATAAAAATAACCACCAAATGTAACTACATTGTGAGAACCACGGATCACATTTACAGCAACTGTCACTTATATTTGTAGTAACCACCGGTTACATTTATGGCAACTACTTTTTCACCAAAATACCTAGATTTTTTTAAAAATTTCCGATCTAACAGTCATCTTTTTTTTCTCTTTTTCAATATAATGGTCATATTTTTTTCAAAAAATGGTAACTTAAAAGAGCATCAACGTCCTTGAAAATTAAACGTACTATAGATGTTGACTAGCATGTTTTGTAGATTTAATGTAATCTGCAGTAGGAATTTGTCAATACAAATTGTTTCCAGAAAATATCTTAGTTTTAGATATCAAAAAATATATCTTTAAAATTTTTCGGAATCATTTCCATATAAGTGTTTTCGATGACCCAGCTTTTTTTTTTTTTTTTTTTTTTTTTTTTTGGAGAACACGAAAAACAAGAACTTTCCTTTTTATTATTAATTTTTTTTGGTGAGAACACAACTACCGAGTATTTTGTTGAGAACACTGGTTTTGACTTTTTGATTTCTTGTTGATGCCAATTGTTCTTACCTTTTGATTTTTTGTATTTCCTTTATCTGACAAAGCTCTATTGACAAATTCCATCTATGTACACATGTGCATGGGGTCGTGACATAACATTTGTAATGGAGAAGGGAATGGACAAAGGAAGGCTGCCGCAAACCCTCAGCATCTTCTCCGAGAAGGCAACGATTATACGTGGACCAAAGGTCTTGAGGAGTGGCATGATGATAGAACAGCCGGTAAGAGTGAGTGGCACATTGATAGAGAGGCCAGGAGAGCAATCGCAGGCCTACGAGTGGACTTCAAGGATCAAGCAGGAGGACAAGCAGAGCGGCAGTTACGAACGTTATACGAGAAAGGAGAAGGCCGCCAGTGGCGAGCGTCACGTGGAGAAAGGAACCGGACAAGTTGGTGTCAAGGATGAGTTCACAAGGAGCTCAACCGTCAGGTTTGGTAACAAGACCCGTTACACTGAATACTCCATTGAAGAGAGGTTTCGAGACATCAACTTTGGCAAGAGCAAAAGCAGCAGCCACAGCAGCAGTTATGGTCCTAACAAGTTCTTAGCAAATTATGATAGTGACGATGACTATCAATGTGACAATCACTATGGCTATGGCTATGGCTATAGCTCCGACGATGACTATTAAAGTCGGTTCCATTATCATGTTGTCCTCCTTCTCAGCAGTATTATGGAGTTCTTCTCAGCAATATTATGGAGTTTGTGTGCTAAGTTCTTTATGGATTCTTATGGTACTTCCTAGAAAATAACTTGCTTCTTCTTTTGGGTTTTTATGAGACATTTTAAGCAGCTACCGACTTGGAAATGGTTACTGTGCTGTGTGTGTAACGAGTAAGAACTTTGTTTCCTAGAATATAATGATGCTGTGTAAGATAATTTGACTGCTTATTCTATGCTCATGGCTACTTACTTACTAGTGAGTATTGTGATTCAGAAAATTACAATGGCTTGATTGATTTCATTTCTTTTGTTATCAATTTTGAATGAAGCCTTGCTGCATTTGCATTTGCATTCGATAAAATATGAATGAGATGTGAATGACATACCTAGTGGTGCAAGAAACCAACCAGCATAATATTTTGGAAAATGGCACATCGTGACGCCAATCCTCATGCTGAAGGAAGTGCCAGAGTTATAAATACTGTGACAAAGAGTACAGAATGAAGCTCAGTCTGGTTGCCAGAAAACTCATTAACAAACTTAATTATGGCCAACAGGTTGGCAAAACTAATGGTCAAAATGATTAATCGAATTGAGAATAATCTAAAACAACCCTCCAAGATTACGTAAATCCATGCCTAAGGATTTCTCAATACTTATTAATTGGGTTAAAAATTTGGATTAATTACACTTTGCACCCCCATGCTTTACACTAAATCCTACTTCAAGACATTAACTTTCAATTGTAACAATTAAGTCCTTACACTTCTAATTTGTTGCAATGTCAATCTTATGCTAACTTTCGCTTAAAAAATAGTTGAAAAATTCGCATATGACAAGCACATTACCTTTTTCAAGGGATAAAGATGTAAAATCATACTTCTTCTTAATAATATATTACAAATTTTTCTTAAATCACTCTAAAATTATAAGTATAATCAACTTTATGATATATATAATGTAATTCGGTTTCATGTAAAAACTCTTAAATTCAACTCACGTACAATATTTGTGAGTCTTTGGGATGAAAAAGAGTTGAATTTTATATACTTGTCTAAAAAAACCCCTATCCGAATATAGATTTATTTAATGATGGTGATGCTTATGGCAATTCAATTAATTAATATATGATCAATAATTAATCGCATGTCATGTATAGGTAAATATAAACCAATTACACGCAATACTGATTGCACTCTAAAAGTACAATTATAACACCTTAATTTGCCATTTGTTAGCCTTAATTTAGGAGTTTATATGCCTCTTTAATTAGATTTTAGTATTAACGAAGTTATTTTGCTTTTATAGGTTTTGAGCTTAATATGGAGGGTTTCGGGAGCATTTCGGATGAAGGACGAGTGTTATTCAAACGGATGTTGTCAATGTATAAGCTGTTAAAGTTGTGGTACAATCAGTTGAAGAACGCAGAGCTAAAACTTTGAAGGGTCATATCTCCCAAACCAAAAAGGCTACCGGAATTCATAATATATCAATTTCATATAACTTTTGAAGATCTATTAAAATCAGTTGACCGTACGTACTTGGGTATGAATGGGAGAGATTTGAAGAAAATGTGTGTTTGGAGGAAACACTCTAGGAGGAATTTCAAATAGATCCTCAGACCATGTTTGTTTTTCCAAAAGAACAATAAATTGTTCGCATTTTGTTTTAAGAAAGTATTTTGATTTGAAAGTGGGGTTAGTGGCCACCACTGGAGAAGGAGTGGGATGAGAAACCGCCACTTGCTGAGAAGAAATTCCTGCTTGCAGTTGAGATCCTTTGGTAGTTTGAGCATAGATTTGGGAAAGTTGTTATGATTGTTCAATAAGGATTTGGTTATACCAATCACTTGGTGTAAGAGCTTTGAGGGCAATTGGTTTCATTGCATAAGAAGCTTTGGTTTGGGACTGAGTTTTAGCCAGGATTTTGCTTGGATCATATGATGGTTTAGGAGGCATAATTGGAATCTCCCTGTAAGAATTCTCGAGTAAGAAAATCTGGAATTGAATTATCAGTACCTTTAATATAAGAAATTTTAAAATAAAAAACAGAAAGAATAACTTGTCACCTAGCAAAAATTTGTTTAGAACCTATATTTTGTACATCGTTAAAAATAATATTTTTGGTTGCTTGGCAATTAATACGAAGTAAAAATTTTTGATTTAATAAATTACTTTGAAATTTGAAAATGCATAGAACAATAGCTAAAATTTCATTTTTGATGGTACTATAATTCTTTTGGGTAAGATTCCAAGTACCAGAGGTGAACCTAACCAATTGTTCTTTGTTATTGAGAACTTGTTTGAGGATACCACCATAACCTATGTCAGAGACATTTGTTTCAACTATTTTGAGAGCATTAGGGTTGGCTAAGGTTAGATAGGGGAGGGTCTAAACATATTGTTTAAGAGTTTGTATAATCTTTGTATGCTCACTAGACCAGACAGGAGGGTCCTTCTTGAGACGTTGTTTTAAAGGGGCAGCTATTTGACTTAAATTGGGGTAAATAGTTTATTAGTTTAACTGTTTGTTTTACATTTAAGTATTTATTTTCTGGTTATATGTCTGTTTATTTTCCTTTGTGTTGTCTAATGACAAACCTGTAAACCAACTAGTCGCATACCCATTGTAAGGCCTAGAGTTGAGGCAGTAGGCGTAAGTCGTTGACCGGCTAAGGTAAGTCTTGTTCATCTCATAGGATTTAATCTGATATATAATTTTGAATTAAATATTTAAATGTTAGATAATTAATTTTCTAATGAATCATTTATCTAGAACTATGTCTTTTATATCTCATCAATCTCATAGTAGTAATGACTCAACTATATTTAATCAAGAAGAACAAAGTTTCCCTTCTCTAAGTTGGACACCTCCTCGTGTCTCTGTTAATCAAGTTTACCAAATCAAACCTTTTGATTTTCTTTTTAATTATACCATCAAAACAGTTGAACAAACAATTCCTTTTACTGAAAAAAATTGAACAAATCCAATTACTTAGTCAATCCACTATCAATAAATACAAACAGAAAAAATATAATTATTTACATTTAGGATTAATACAAGTAGTTGTTGTTCCCTTAACTCGCCAAGGTCAAAATACTGTAATTCTTTTTGTTGGAGAGTGCGGAATTTTCCACGACCTGGCTATAGTGTATACGTATACTACCAAAAATTCTAATCTGATTAGTGTAGTCTAATCTACATTATTAGAATCGTGTTTTCAAGATCTCTCTAGTTTGATCCCGAATAACAAGAATTAGCGCTAAGCACGAAGTAATCGCTCAACTCAACCTTCGGATTTCTGTTGTATTCCTCGTACACGCCTTATTTTACAGAGAGTGGGCTCACCGCTGCTAGGGTTTCTCTTCCTCACAAAAACGTGTATCTATCAATAATGTGCAGAGTGTAACCCTAGCAACTCTTAGAGCCCGTATATATAGAGGCTACAACAAAGACAATAGGATTAGTATAACCAGGGCTTCCTACGCAAATAAGGACTCCTAATCCAACCAGGATTAATCCTTATTTACGTAAATTATAATTTATACCACTAACGAATTATAATTGCACTCCCTGTTATATTAGAAATTATATTTCAAGCTCCATCTTATTAAATGCTTATTTATCTCCCCACATTAAGATTACAGATACCCGTCTATTAAATTAAATTTAATAGACTTATTTAATTCCTTGAGACCTTCCACTTAACTTATTTGATATGTCGAATTCATAATCCGCCTGTAGGGTTTGACATAATCAAAACTTATAAGCTTCCTCAAGGGGATATCATCAATCCCTATACAGGAACGTGGATTCCATCAATAATAAGTATTCACTATACACGTAATGTTATTGTCCAACTCACTGAGTTTATTGACTCACAAAGAATCTCACTCTTCTGCGAATCAAAACAATAAATACTACATGCATGTGTCTATTTATTACATTAAGATTAAGAGCATAAGTACTCATAATAATCATGAGGTATTAATTGTTTTATATAGTCAGTATAAAAACAATTACCTCAACACGGTCTTGTTCAATACATACAAAGTGTACTAGTGCAAGAAGTTAGAACTATACCATTCCCCATAGTCAAGACAGATCTATTAAAACCTTGTACTATAGTTGTACTGATAGTGTGTCCATTTCGATCTAAGACTGTGAATGATAAATTTATATTTCATAAGAACCGATGATCTGATCTTCCATGTGTAAGTCGTACTCTACACACCAAATCATCTACTATATAGAATAAGAGACACACATGCATAATCATTAAATAAATAACACAATGCAAACATTTCTCACACAGATTCTCATTAAAATGGAATAACTAATTTATTAATAAATACTAAAGCCATTACACAAAGTATGTCTTTTAGTATAAATTCCCAACACTTTTAACTTTACAAGACAAAAGACACACAACATTCATCAATAGTATTTTAGGACTCATTAAAACAAGCCTTTACAGTGGACCAGTCCATTTTGATTGTTATCCAGGATACGTTGTTTGTCTTCAAGATACTGGTATTCTCAAAATCCTTACACTCAAAATAAAAACTTCTGGTTATGATTTAACACCAGGCAATATTTCATTTTCAATAATTTATCGCATTCATCTTAAAGCCATGACAACACTTGTAGATCCACGATGTAGGATCACTAGTCCTAAAGGAGAAACCCTCATTCTTTACACCAATAATGATTCAAACATTAGTACTCCCAAAACCATACGCTGGGAAGATGTCAATCTCCCATTAGAATGGACGTTAGATAATGAGGTTCCCTCTACAACAATTGAAAACAAAAATTTGGAATATATCCAAGAAAGTACTAATGGCAGTGTCCGTATTAAATTCACAAATACCACAAGAGGGTCAACTCGACCATGATTTTCAGATGTTGGTTCATCTGTAAGTACCCAATTTCAATCTTTTCCTCCTAGAAATTCTTTTTCTTCTGTTCCTTCTTCTTCAATACCTTTTAGATCTCGTATCTTATAATCTGTCACAACTTCTAATGTTGCACAACCTATTTATGCACATGATGATTTTTCCTAATCCCCACACTATCTCAAATGCTTCCAGATCCTCCTCTTGATCCCCAAATAAATATGATAGAACAAGAATTTATTTTTGAAAAATCTATTCTAATTCGTAATTTCAATTCTCCCCAAAATACATAAAAGAAAATTTGATTTTTAGAAACCTTTGATGAAATTGCTCGCCTTCCTATACGTGAAGAATATTATCAGTTTGTTCAAAATCACAAAATCCATTTAAGTTTCTTTGATTGGTTTGAATATTATTCCAATTATTTTGACCAACTTAATGTTATTATCAATACTAAAAACCAATGGGTTACTTCAAACGATATTATTAAACCTTCTATTCATCCCCTCTAGAAGAAATTCATATTCAACACAGATCTAGTATTATTACTGCTTCCCCTTTCAAATTTAAGCATGATACTTCACCTCCTAATGCCAAAGATATTTCTAATATTTTACAACAAAATAATTTTACAAATCAAACACTTAAAACTATAGGTGACCAATTAACTCGTGTAGAAAACTTTATCAATAAAGATCAAGTCACTACGCTCACCACTACCGAAACCCCTCTATTTACACCACATGGTGCCCCTTCACATCTTCAAAATGAATTAAGTGACCAAGACTTTTCTTCTCAAATTGATTACAAACTTGCATAGCTAGATCATGTTCTCCATGTTGTTACTGTGCCTGACACACTTTCATCTACTTCTAAAACTATTAATTCTTTATCTCAACCAACCCTTTCTGAAGTTGAAGCTATTGAACAAACCATGAATGATTCCCAACCTTTAAAACTTAACGCTACTCAGAATAAAAAACAAAAATGAAAATATCAAAACCGCTATGAATCTAATAACACCAAAAATTATTATCCTCGTCCTACTCTTATTGATATGCAATATGAAGAAATGAATTAATTCACTCAAGCTGCTTATCATAGTGGCACCATTTATGAATGGAATTTTGATGGTATGACTGAATATCATATTCTTAACAAACTCCAAGAAATGACAATGGTTGCTTTAGCCTACAAAACTAAACAAAAATCTTCTGATTTTGTTGTTGCTCAAGCTTTAGTTGTTGGTTTTACTGGTCATCTTAAAGGATGGTGGGATCATTTCCTCACCTCTACTGAACGTACTCAAATCCTTACTGCAATCAAAATTTATTCAAATTATACACCCATCAAAACTAAAGATAATCAAACAATTGAAGATGCAGTTAGTACCCTTATCTTTTTCATTTCTAGGCACTTCTTAGGACATCCTTCCCAAGTCCAAGCTGTTACCTCTGAAATCCTCAATAATCTTCAATGTCCAAAACTTCAAGATTTTCGTTGGTATAAAGATGTTTTCTTAACCAAAGTTATGTTACGTGATGATTGCCATCAAACACATTGGAAAGAAAAAATTTTAGATGGTCTTCCCAAACTATTTTCTCAAAAGGTCAAAGACAAACTCAAAGAAAACAACAATGGAGTTGTCCCTTATGAACAACTCACTTATGGTGACTTAATTAATGCCATCCAAACCCAAGGTCTTGAACTCTGTACCAACTTCAAACTTAACCTACAATTACAAAAGGATTTTGCCACTTCCAAACGTGAATTAGGCACCTTTTGCCAACAATTTGGTTTTGAAAACACCATACAAATTATACCCCCTTCACGACGCAAACCTCGCACTACTTCTGCACGTAGATTCTTTTGAAAACCAAAACCAAGTTCCAATATTTTTTTTATCAAAAACCCCATAAACAACCTCCTATCAAAACTTCTCCTTCTACACCTAAACATGTTTCTAAACACACAAGAAAAGTTCTCATATGTTACAAATGTGGTAAAATTGGACATTATAAAAATCAATGTCGCATGAATAAAAAAATTAATTCTTTAGATATTGATGAAACACTTAAACAACAATTTATGCATTTATTCTTAAATTCTGATACTTCTGATAATCTTTCACTATCTGATGATGAATTACAAATAGATGAAATTGTATCACAATCTTCTTCTAGAGAAAAATCTCATACTTCTTCTTCTCCTCTTGAACCTGACCAAATTATAAAAACAAATTGTCAATGTCCAACCACACATACTATTAATATTATTACAAAAGAACAAGAATTACTTCTTAATGTTATTGATAAAATTTCTAATCCTCAAGTTAAAAAAGATTATTTACTTCAACTTAAACAAAGTTTAACTTCTGCTGACAAACCTATCTAAGATATTTCATTACTAAATAACCCTTATAATCTTAATGATATTCTCAAAAGATTTAATCAAACTTCTAAGTCTTCCCCTATAAATATTCAAGATTTACAAACTGAAATCAACTCTGTCAAAAAAGAATTACGTGATTTAAAACTTGAACATAATATTTTCAAAATTGATCTTGATAATCTTAAGAATCAAGTATTATTACTTCAACACTCTTCCTCTTCTTCTAGCCAACCTATTGTCCCAAATCCTACAAATATTTTCTTACTTTCCCAAATCTCTTATAAAAAATGGAATGTCAAAATTACTATTGTTGTCAACCAAGAATTTCGATTTGACACTATTGCCTTTTTTGACTCTGCTGCCGATCTTAATTGTATTTAAGAAGGTTTAATCCCAACTAAATATTTTGAAAAAACACATGAACGTTTCTCTGCTGCTGGTGGAACTCCACTCCAAATACAATATAAACTTTCTAATGCTCATATTTGCAATAATAATGTGTGTATCAAAACTCCTTTTGTTCTTATCAAAAATCTTTCCAGAGAAGTCATATTAAGAATTCATTTCCTTAGTCTTCTCCAACCCTTTCAAGTTACTGCTAAAGGTATTACTACTACTCTTAATAATAATCAAATTATTTTTTCCTTTGTTTGTCCTCCTCGTACCAAAGATCTCAATACTTTAAAAAATTTTGCTATTTTCCATAATACTCTCAATCTTATCCTTCGAAAAGAAAAATACTTATTATTTTTAAAAGAGAAAAAAATTAATACTCAAATTGAACGTAGCTTGCAAAATGATACTTTGCAATTAGCCATAGGTAAATTTTTAACAAAATTACAACAAAAAGTTTGTTCTGATATACCCAATACTTTCTAGTCTAGGCACAAACATGTTGTTACTTTACCTTATGCTTCTGAATTTTCTGACTCCAAAATTCCTACCAAAGCTCGTCCAATCCAAATGAACCATGAACTTTTTGAATATTGCAAAAAAGAAATTCAGGATTTACTTTATAAAAATTAATTCGTCCTATTAGATCTCCATAGAGTTGTCCTGCCTTTTATATTTATAAAAATGCTGAGATTGAACGAGGTGATCCCTGTCTAGTAATCAATTATAAACCTCTCAATGATGCCCTCCAATGGATTCGGCATCCTATTCCCAATAAAAAAAATCTTCTGCAACGTCCCTGTCATGCAAAAATCTTTTCAAAATTTGATATGAAATCTGACTTTTGGCAAATTCAATTAGCTAAACAAGATCGATATAAAACTGCATTTACTTTACCTTTTGGACATTATGAACGGAATGTAATGCCATTTGATTTAAAAAATGCTCCCTCTGAATTTCAAAAATTATGAATGATATTTTCAATCCCCATTCTCAATTCACAATTATTTATATTGATGATGTTTTTATTTTTTCTAATTCTATTATTCAATACTGGACACATCTTGAACAATTTTTCAAAATTGTTAAACACACTTGTTTAATCCTTTCTGCAAAGAAAATTAGTTTATTCCAAACTCGTGTCAGGTTCTTAGGTCATTATATTTATCAAGGTACAATTACCCCTATTGAACGATCTATTCAATTTGCTAATAAATTTCTTGATATAATCAAAGATAAAAATCAATTACAACGTTTCTTAGGTAGTCTTAATTATGTCTTTGAATTTTAGGCCAATTCTGAAGTCAAGACTCTCTCTCTCTCTAGAATCCTCTTGTATTGAATCGCTGTATTTATTTTTCAAGTTCAAGATCTCCAGTAGCTCAGCTCCCCTGGTAATCTTCCAATCTTTTTAGTATTTATGTTTTATGTTTTCAATTTTTAATTGTATTCTTAATTTACCCAAGTCATGCCTGGTTTAGTTATCCCTCTGGGATGTGCCTATAAAACGTGGACACTTTCAATACAACTGTTTCTTCTTCTTCTTCTACTACTTCTTAATTACTTTGATAAATTCCAGTTATCTGGTCCGTTCCATTTCCAGTTATCTGGTCCTTTTGTTCTTCCTTTAATTTACTTTCATTACTATTTCCTGGGTCAGATTGGTTGTACGTACGGTGGTTTAACCATACATACGGTACTGTTCGTAGTACGTACGATCTGTAAAAATTTCAAACTTCAAAAGACTATATTTAGCATATACGGGACTGTATGAAATCCGTATGTACGGTATTTTGACCGACCGTATGTACGGTATTTTGGACAGTACGTACAGTTCCAGCGCCCCATGTGCGTATTTTGCTATAATATTTTCAGGAAATAACGCAATTTTTGGGATCTATCTTCAGTTATAACTTAGATTTTCTGTTAGGACGTACTGTAGAGAGAGAAAGTGGGTTTGTTACATATTTTCTTGTATTTTCTTAGCTTTTCTTTGTAACCAAACACTATTTCCTTCATTAATTAATGAGCAATTATCAATTCTTCATCCTTTCTTCTATAGGATCAAGTAACTAGACATCTCTTGGATGTAATTGTGAAAATCTACTCAAGATTTGCAAAGGTTTCAATGGAGGTATATGAATTTCAATGATTTATCCTATATTTTCTCCAATTCTTGTTTCAATTGAGTTGTAGACACATAGAACACTTGAATTCATAATCTAGGTTGGTAATTGCTATGCACAACCTTCTAATTGGTATATGAATTGCACAATTGAGGATTTGATTCTAAGATTCTTATAATGAAATAACAATCTACACTCAATTGAGCTTGAATTCAAGCGTTTATGGTCGAAATCCTCCGGGTCAAGGTTCCATAGAGTGAACCTTGACTTGAGTTTAAACAAAACTCCATTGAAGACCTTGTAGAGATTTGGTAGATTGAAGCAATTGCATCCAAGCCCGTTATTAATTAACTCAAATTTAGCATAATTGCCTTCTATTTTGCTTATAGTTAGCATATTTGAGTAGTTTACAATCTTTCACCACCCAATCAATTTTCAGTCTATTTTTAGTTTAATTCCAATTTGTTAAGCAATTCACTAATTCACCCCATTTGAGTGGTTGTATCGTTCTTTTGTAACGCCTATATATGGCTCAATCCTTTGGGAGAACGATACCGGTACTTACCGGTTTATACTTCGATCGACACCCGTAAACCTTGCGAGAAGCTCAAGTTCAACGTACATTTGAGAGTGAATCAAATACAAGACATGATATTTAGCGTGAAAAACCCAAACTCAGGTAAAAAATCATAGGACCTAGTTTAGCAAATCAATGTACTATAAGAACAATAATATAAGTTAATAACTTACGACTCAATCCTAGCCAAATCCTACCGTCTCGGGTGCCGAATCCACAAACTTGCGGGTATGTCCTCCTTGTACAGATTGAGTTCCCACGATCTCGTATCATCCCTTTGATATGGTTCTTAAATAATTGATTGAATGTTAAACTCCACGACACCATCAAAATCCTCTGAGCACTAGCTAACTCTACCACCACTACAAACCCACAAAGGATTTGTTACGCCTTAGATCATATCCTAGACGACTACTAAGGATTTCTTTCACTATGGCAAAATAAGATAACTTTCTTTAATAAAATCACTTTGTATGTAGTTCTCTTCAAGATCTCTCTCTAAATAAGAAGAGTCTTCTGGGATTGCAGAGAGGAGGCATAAAACCCTAATTTTGGCCTTCCCATAGCCTTATATTTATAATGGTGGCATTCTAAGGTTTTTAGGCTTCCATAATGGTCAAACCCATTGCCAAATTTGACTTTCCCGAGTTGCCAAAAATTGCTCGCTTGTTTTGCAACTTCTTTATATCTTCCAACGAGATGTCGCGACGTCTAGCGAGATTTCGTGAAGTGTCTACTGGGACAAAGACCTTTTCTGTTTTTTCCTGCAAGGTCTAGTGGGGTCCCGCAAAGAACATAATCAACATTTCTTTGTACATCCAAGCACTCCTTATTAGCCAATGCATGGATGATAAACACTTCAGCTCACATACTAGCTTTGATTTCTTGTAACTTACAATTCTCTTAAACATTTAACTATGATTACATAGAAGAATTGCACAATACAAAGAAAATATTTTAGTCTACGAAATTTAGCCAACTAACATATGACCTAACATTATCCCTTAAAACATACCATGTAATTATCACATGCGATTTTCTTGTTAATTTTTTAAACAAAAGGTTGATATTGTAACAAATTAAAAGTGTAATGACTTAATTGTTATAATTGAATGTGAAGGTCCTAAAGTATAATTTGGTATAAAGTACAGGGATGCAAAGTGTAATTAACCCTAAAAATTTCATATTCATTTAGTTTCCTAGGTAACGAATCCACATGACAGAAGTAATACCATGGCATATTATTAGAAAATTAAGTTGAATCTCAAACAACCCCAAAAATTCATGACTTATTCATACACTAACAAAAAAACCATAAGGATACAGAAGAATGCAATGTGAACTCACCTGAACCAGAAATAAATGTATGGCCAACCTTACATATAACAATAGGACTTAAATTATCTTCTCACCAAGTATGGTAATGTCCTTACAAATTTCGGGTTGAAGAAACTGCAAATTGTCATTGATTCCTAATTCACTCTCAAATGTGTATTGAACTTGAGCTTTCTACAAGGTTTACAAGTGTCGATCGAAGTAAAAGCCAGTAAGCACCGATATCGTTCTCTCAAAGGATCACACCCAATATAGGCAACACATGTAGACAAAACAACCAACCAATTGAGTCGAATTAGCGAATTACTTAACAAATTGAAATTAACTAAAAGTAAGACCAAAAACGCTTGTATGGTGAAAGGTTGAAGACTACTAAAGTAAGCCAACTACACTTGAAATTAAAAGCAACTATACTAAATTTGAAACAATTAATGAAAGACTTGGACACAATTGATCAAATCTACCAATTCTCTGCAAGTGTCACCCTCAACTTACATTTTACTAGTCCCTAGCAAAAACTATCAAAAACATAAAGGATAATCTCCACTTTCGTAGAAGTCACAGATGCATTTAGCTTATGCACCAAGCCTTTAAACCCCTAGGTTAACCCTAGTAGATAAGTGGTGTCTCATGAGGATTTTCAGTGATGATACCCACAAACATCCTTATATGAATTGCCAATTAAGATGAGACTAAGGACCGAATGCATAATCCTAATGATTACACCCTAAAAGTGTAATCATAGGCTCTTAATCCGCACTTTGTTAGATTTATATTAGTGTTAATTTCCTTATTTTAGTTAGATATTTGTTTGATTATGTTTTGTGTGTGCTTTGTAGGTTATATAAGCTAATAAAGCCAAAAAGAAAGCAAGAATAATCAAAGCGGGTTCAAGGCGAATAATTTGTTCATGAAAATTCAGACTTGTCTCGGCATTTGAGCCATATCTTTTTACTCCGATGTCCGATTGAGCTGATTTTTATGTCATTGGAAAGAAGACTTCAAGAGCTACAATTTGTCCTCTAATGTGCATCGGCTGAATCGGCCTCTAAAGTGGTCAAAATCAAGCTTCAAGATGAAGGGATGAATAGTAACCGATCGATTGGCTTGGCAAACTTCAGAGACGGTGATTTATCGATCGATCGGTGAACAGTAACCCGATCGACCGTAAACAGTGACCGATCGATCGGTGAACAGTGCCCGTGAACAGTAAAAACAGTTTTTTTACCGATCGAACGCTTCAATTGTCGTTCGATCGGCCGATCGATCGGTGAACAGTGCCGATCGATCGGTCGATACAGATCTGGAGCTTAAAAGCTATGTTGTTCGAAAAAATGGAGGAGAGGAAGATTTTTTGGATTTGTAGCAGCCAAGGGGGCCGCATGAAAGGCTCCTCCAAGGTTGGTTTTTATGTTTTTGTGTATTTTAGCTTAGATTTATGTTTGTAATGTTAATGTAGGAGTAGAAATTATAACTTTCTTACATTGTAATGTATTTTCCTTTACTTTCTTGCCATTTTCTCTCACTTTCTTAGCAACCAAACACTAGTTTTACTTAGTTTAATGTTAGATTTACCTTCATTTATGCTCTTTATTATGAATTCTAGTAGCTAAACATCTCTTGGGTGTGATTGTGAAGATCCACCAAGGATTTTCAAGTATTTCAATGGGGATTCATGAACTTCAAAGTTTTATTCATAGATTTGTATAGTTCTATTTGGTTGGGTGTTGGATTTGTTCGAAAACTTAGATTCATAACTCATTTGGTAATATTTATGCACAACTCAACAATTGGTATAAATCTTGCACATTTATAAGGTTATCTTCTAGGATTCTATTAATTGGTTTAATTTCTACACTCAACTAAATATGAACTCAAGGTTTTATGGTCAAAATATTTCGAATCAAGATTCCACGGTGTGATTCTTGATTTGAGTTATAAAAATCCTCTATTGAAATTCTTGTTGTGAATTGGTGGATTGAATCAATCATATCCAAGCTTTCCATTTTAATTGCTTTACATTTAAATCAATTGCCTAGTTAATTGCTTTAATTTTCATTGCACTAGTTTAGTAAATCAAAACCCCATCAAAAACCTAAAGATTTTCGGTCCTTTTCTTTTTCCTTTTATTTTAGATCCAATTCCCCACATAATTGCAATTCGATCCTAGGCTAGATTAGTGTGAGTTGAGTGCTAGAACCTATATTTGGGTAGGTCCCTTAGGAGAGAACGATACCGGATTACCGGTTTATACTTCATCGCGATCCCCGTACTCTTGCGGGGTACTAACTCCATTTTGTAGTTTTCGGAGCGAGTCACCTACTCAAGTTAGCATTGATGCCACTCCAAACTCCACATTTGCATTAATATGCAACAAATCATACAAAAGAGAGGTTCATGTGTATGGGTGAAGAATCATGCTAAACAACACAAATGAACTCACTTATGCAAATCCACTCCTTTAAAGTTTTGATTCAATCCTCACCGAACATACACTCGCAATTAAAGTCCCACATAGTTCTTACAATGGTATGCTCAACAATAGAGTAAATGTTAAAAAAAAAAATCAAATGAGCATACCAATTAAAAAAATTGAAAAGATAGAAGTGTATCGACGTACATTAGCATAGCTCCATGAAAGAATTTTCAAAGTTAAGCATTGATTCAAAGAAATTGACAAGATATAGCTTATACTCTATTGAAAACTTCAACCAAGCACAACTTAGATAAACTATGTCATGTAAAGGTGAAGAGGGCAATGTAGAAGAGGTGAAAGGTAAAGGGTAAGGAGAAGGAGCAAATGGTCATATCATGTGTGATCAAGGTATGACATGATGAATGCAAAATAACTACAACTCTCCCTTTTCAACTTTTAATACACAAAATCCACTTCTCACTCTTCTCTTGAAATATTTTCAACTTTTAAACTCCTCTTTTACTCTTTTCTTCCTCTTATTCTCTTTTTTTTCTTCTTTTCTTACTTCTCTTTTTGTTTCTATCCTTTTATCATCCCCTTAGAATCAACAACTACTTCTCATATTTCACTATGCTCATTTTGCATTGAATTCCCTAAATCAATCTCTCTTCTTCTTTAAATTTTTTTTTTTAGCAATGCAAAAACACTTTTTTCTTACATAGGCGTTCCTTTGCAATACAAGAGATGAAATCACTATGTACATTCTAAAAGTAAAAGATCAACAAGGGTAAAGAGGAATGAACGATTTGGCATGGGAAACAAAAGGCTATCAAGAAGAATATGGCAAAGAATCCTATTCCAAGTTGTACAACTGAAGCATTTTATAGAGTACAAGTGTCAATAACAAGATCAAAACTTAACTCATGAACCAAAAACAAGCATAATGAAGCTAATGAATGAAGTGAGGGTGAAGAAACTATCCTTGAGTAATTGTAAACGCTCCAAAAGGCGATAATTGCTTTAAAACTCATAAGGTAATAATCTCTACTAATATAAGGATGAAAAAGCAAAAACTAGTAACAAACTATGTTGTAAAGCATGATTGTGCACAATGATATAATCTCACCTACAAATGCATGAATTATGCAATCCCTACAACATGTTGGGTATGAGGAGTGAATCAACATCATCTTGAGTAAAGATACATGCAAAAATTCTGATCTTCTAATCTCAAAAACGCACTTTCACAAGCAAAATGATTTTTTTTTTTATTTAAGGTGCCAAATAAAGAAACAAAAACAAAGAAAACAAAATTTTGTTTTTTAAAGGATGCAAAACAAAGAAACAAAAAAAAAAAAATAGAAGCAAAGTCTCTACCCACCCTCAACTTAAAATGATGCATTATCCTCAATGCATGAGAACAAACCATGGAATGCAATTAAATGACAGGAGAAGAGAAACTAGGGTGCCTAATGCACCCCAAGAACAAAGAAAAATCAATGGAGGTATGTTACAGAAAATCAAGGGGATTGCTGAATTTTCGGGTGTGTGCAGATAGTTTTGACACTCTTCAGTAAAACAGTCATATCTCTCTCCATAGGAAAGCAAATCATGCTCCGTTTTTTTTGTTGGAAAGTAGATTCATAGACCTTTCCATCTATATAAGATTTCCATGCTAATTCACTTCTAATAGATTCAGATTTCACTATAAAGTCAGCTGAAAAATAGAATCTACACTTTATTTTTAGAAACTGGACAACCCCTTTCTTTGTCCTCAAGCACCCCCAACTTAGAATGAGAAAATAAACTAAGAAAGCAAAGAAACAAAATTACTCCTTTTCCTACACAAATGAGAGAAAGAAAAAAAATAAAATAAAATAAACTAAGAAAAAAAATAAACAAAATAACTACTCCTATTCCTACCCAATTTTTAGAGAGTCTCACCTAATGCCACAAAGTGGGAATTTGCCATCATCCCACACCCCCAACTTCAAGATTTTCAAAAATTGCATGGTTTAATCAGCCAAAATAAAAAAATCTCTATAACATTAGAGTATTCTGGTACACTGGTTCGATTTCTCTGGTTAGATTTGGAATTATGCATGCTGCAAATGCATATGTCATTGATGCATTTCTTTTCCATATATAGAGTGGTTTGTATTTCTCACACTTTTTCATATACTATTCATATTTATTATTGTGATTAGAAGTGTTAGAAATTATCTTGACGAACCAATAGTGTATCTATGTCATTGTTAGTATGATGATAAGTTACTTTGTTCCATATTTTTGACTAAATTTGAGTTGATGATTAATTCACCTTAGATGTTGTGATGCACTATAAGTTTTTGTCATAAAACCATTATAAGAGAGAGTTTACATTGTTGTGCACTAGTATGTTATATGATATCTCTATGTTTCATGCTTATGCATGCATATCTTTATAGGGTGAAGATTTTATATCTTGGGAGCTTTAGAGCCTATTTATTACCTTGTGAGAGTAATTTACATTTATTCAAGGTTATGTTATTAATCCGCATTCATTGAATAACTTCATTATGCTTGATTTTGGTTTACATGTTGAGTGTTAGTTAGAGTTATTGACACCTTATACACTCTTAAAGTTTTGATTTGATGTATTTTTTGAATTATAAAAGTGTAGGCCATTTCATTCCATTGAGCCATTCATGTTTATATTTCCTTCTTGATATTTATTTCCACATGACCTTTAGAGTTTGTCAATGCTAAAGTTGGTGCATTGCCTTCTTTTTTGTGAAGTTGAAAATATATGGAGTTGACAAGTAAAGAAAAGAAAAGAAAGGGATGAAAATGAGTGAAAAAAAAATCAAATGAAAAAGAAGTGACGGAAGATGAAAAAGTTAGAAAATTATCAAAAATTTGGAAGTTTAAAAGTGAATGTTCATTGATCATCATGTGTAATGCGCATGCATATGTTGAAACCTATTACCGCTCTCTATCCTCTTACATTGCTCTTCTTTAATTCATCATCCATATGGCCACAATATCCGGAATTACATGAATCTTTAATTCAATTGCGTATAAGTCATCAATATCAATTTTCTAATTGTGCTTAAACAATAAACTTTCTTTCATGAAGCTATATCAAGTCAATACACTAACAATTAATATATTTTTTATTCCAGAATTACTCTACTTGCATGTCTTGTACATTTACTCTTAAAATGAGCTTTTCATTGAGATATCCCGTGTGTTCATGTTTAAAGTTAACTGTATGCCTTGTGAGACTTGGATTGAAGTATCAAGGACATAATTGTACGAGTTACAAGACATTAGAGTCATATCCCATAGGTAGTACATGTCAAGGTATTTCATTTCTTCAATGCTTTATGCCTTTACCTTATGATGATTCATAACTTAGGTGGATTGAGACTTGACTTGAATGAGGTCAATACATGTTTTATGTTTCTTTGATATCATATTGACATTACATGGATACATGTTTGTGGGTATTCATCTCTATAAACCCTCACGAGATACCACTCGTCCACTAAAGGTAACTTAAGAGTTTAAAAGCTTGGTGTATATGCTAAATACACCCAGGATTCTCCCAAAAGAGGACTTTGCTTTCTGTACATATCTCTTCTTTTATATATTTTTGCTAGGGACTAGCAAAAGTTAAGTTGAGGGATATTGATTCCACTCTAAAAGTGTAATCTTAATCCCCTAATTAAGTATTTGTTAGCCCCAGTATGTTTATTAGAATAGGTTTTTAGCAATAAATTGTTCTAAACTATTTTTCTCTTTGTATTGTAGGTATTTTGGGCTAAAACAAGCAAAAATAAGAACACCGTTTGATCGACCGTTTGATCTCCCTCATTGTTGTTCAATCAACCGATCAATCACAAGAGAACCGTTCGATCGGTGACGTCAGAAATGCCCCTGTTCGATCTTCTACAACAACATCGTTCCATTTAGAGTTGAAACTTCAGAATAGGAGTTTGATCAATCTATTGGTTGTTCGATCAGTGACGTCAAAAATAGCTTTTGTAGCGAAAATGAGCGAAATTTCAAAAAGGGTCTTTTATCGATCAATCGGCCTTTCAATCGCCATTGACCATTTGATCGGCCATTCAATCACATTATGGATCGTTCGATCGGTCGATACAGATTCTCAGATATAAAAGTTATGTGTGGGAAAAAACGGAACGAATCTTTTGTTAGGGTTTTGTGCAGCCGATAATAGGAAGAAACAACGGGGAATGTTTCATTTTGGATGTATTTGATTTGTATTGTTGTAGTTAGGATTTGTTGAAGGTTTTGGTTAGATTTTTGTCTCATTTCCTTGTAATCTTCTATACATTTTCTTAGTTCAATATATTTTTGAGATTTGTAGATTTAGATGTTAGTTGTGTATTTTGGCAAGTTTCAATCCATGGAATCCTCTAGCTAGCTCCAAAGTTTGGGTGCAAAAATGTAAAGATCTACCAAGGAGGGCATGGAAATTGTAAGGGGAGTTTCTAAATCTCATTGAATATTTATTTTGTATTTATTCTCTATTATTTTGGAATTGATTATTGTAGAAATCTTAGATCTATAATCATAATTAGTAACATGTGATTTATTTCTAAGAACCCATCAAAGATGATAAAATCTAATTCTAAATTAATTAGAGAAACCTAGAATTTCAAAACTAAATCTCCCGAATCAAGGATCCTTTAGAAGATCCTTGATTTGAGTGAATCCAAACACCCCCTTCCAAATTTCATGCTAGAATTGGTTGATTGAAACAATTGCACCCAAACCCCATTTATATTCGATTTAAATCCCTATTTGCTCTCATTCGAATTTCTATTGGACTAAAATTAATTTAGTTTTTATTTTTGCAGTTGTAGTAAAATTCTCAAGTTCATCATTTTGTTTTAATTAGATTTTAATTGCTCAAATTAGTAGTTTAATTAGCACTTTCAATTAATTGCCTACTTGATAGAAAAACCAATCCACAAACCCCTAAAGATTTTCAATTTAATTTTAGTTACCATAGATTCAATACCGTTCTTGTGTTGCAATTTTAGTTTGGATAATTCTTAAATTGTCCTTGTTCTTATTGCTAGATTGGTACAAATCTCATGGGCGAACATTATAATGGGAACACTTCCATTTAAACTACAACCGCTTTCGACGTGTAGTTGAAAAGCATAATCACCTAGGACCAGCAGACTTTGGGGGCTTATTTAGAGACGAGGGAGACAGATGGGTGCATAGATGTATCGGAAAATTGAAAGACTGCACAAGCCTGAAAGCAGAGCTATGAGGGATCTATAAGGGATTGATTATTATTTTGGACAAAAGGCTCTGGGAGCTGGAGATAGAAGCTGACTTTGAAGAAGCAGTGCAACTAATCCTTGATGAAACATATCAAGCCCATCCATATAAGGCTTTAATTGAAGATTCCAAATTCTTTCTCAAACGGTGCAGATACTCCCTCATACATACTCTTCGAAAAGGGAATAAGTGCAGAGACAATTTCACAAAAATGGAGAATGACCAAGCAGAGAGACTTGTCTTTTTGGAGGACTCTCCAGAGCAGCTCCCCTCTTGGTGGGAGATATGTTAGGGATTATTTCTATTAGGGAGTAGTTTCTTTTTGTGTTGTTGTTGTTGATGTTGTTGTTGTTGTTGTTGTTGTTTTGTTTTCTGATGTATCAAAAAGAATTTAAACCATTAGACATTTAAGAAAATATAGCCTATATGTTTCAACTTAATCACCTAAAAACAAGTTTTTTCATAGCATTATGATTGAAATTTTTGCATATTATTACGCGAGAACTTTATTATCCCTTGATTTTCCTTCATTATATATGATTTATTTTTCTGTCATGCGACCTTTAAGAAAATAAATACAAAAAAGCGTTGGGATTGCATTGGATCACATTAGTTTGATAACTTCATGATTTTGAAACATAGAGTATACCATGTTTTGGAATGCCATTAAAAATCGTAAATCTCTATAGTATTATAGTATTCCAGTACACTGGTTCGATTACTCTCGTCAGATTTGGAATTGTGTATGCTGCGAATGCATCTGTAATAGATGCATTTGTCTTCCATGTTGTCGTTAATGTTCATTCCTTCTTAGAGATCCCTGAAAACGTGAATTCGAGGTTCTTTAGTCATCAACGTAGACTATTTTACCAATGCCGGCAATCCTAATCTGGGCGTTGGAATTTTTTTCTTTTTCTTTTTTTTTTTTTTTTTTTCGTTTTGCCATTTTATGTTCAATTTGGGATCTTCGATGTAGAATAAACACTGTTTTCTCCAGATGACATCATTGCATGAAAGTCAAAATAAATTGGAGAAGCGGCAAGGGAAATGCCATTCAACTCTTACCAGCACTGCAACCAAATCAAGGTCTTCTAGGGCAACATTAAATCAAAAGGCCACACCGGCAAGCACATCTTCTTCACTCAACACAGAATCTCCTGGCCCAATTGTCAAATTCTTAAATGATACAGAGTGGCTTCAACACATAAGAAGCATGCGCAAGTCCCCGTTGGAGCTCAGATCAAGCGTGTTATAGACTTGCTGCTAGAGGTGCAAATCCAACATCCCCTCCCAGTCCTTGTTCCTTTCCTTTCTGGATAATTTTCTTTCGTTGAAAGCAAAGAATTGTTTGATTTCTTTATTTTTCCTCTCCATGCCTAATGAAATTCGACAATCACTCATACACGGTTGATTAATATTAAGAGTATCCGTGATATTTGAACCATTATAAGTTCCATATTTGGTTCAGTTACTGGCATTTTTTATTCGTCATATAGAAACTCTTCTGCTATCTTGTGATTCAGTCTAGAATATCACTGCTTATGTGAACATAACAGCAAACTCCCTACAGTTCCATACAGCAGAGCTTATAAATTTCACCACTATAATGCCTATTACAAAGCTGTAATGGTGTATGACAGACTTAACAGCCTATTATACTGTTATTATGTTACCTTATTATAGGAGTTTAAGCTCTGATATGAGTGATAAATAGTCCCAAGTAGACCTGTCAAAGAGGAGGAGGAGGAGACTGGGTGATGAGTGAAAAATAAGTAAGCATGTCAATGAACCAGATCCAGGGTTTTCTAAATCCAATCCAATTAAGAGACCAGCCTAATCCAATCTACAACCTAATCCGACGGAACAGTTAAAAGTACACGTCAGAAATAGTCAGTCGCCGTATCGGGAAACCCAATCAACCCTATATGGTTTCTGTCATTGTCAAAATCTTCGTCAATTGTGACCTTGTAGGTCCTGAATTCTCGATAATCTCCACCATCTTCTCTACTGGTCCTCCACTGCCACTTCCCCTAGTCTACCTTCTCCATGGCCATATTTGCTGCCACCGTGGCCCCATCTCGGAAAATCCCGGCGTTTTTACCGGAAATACAGAAGGGAGTTATTATATATACATTTATGACATTGCGCCCAATTAAATAAATAACTATGGTTACGGGGCTGTGGGAGAACTGGGGAGGACCAAGAGGCAGAGAAGTGTCTGGTATGAGAAGTTGGAGGAATATTCGACATCTCCACGCCCATGGCAGTTATGGGTTTTGATTTTCTAATGTGTTGTTTCATGGGGCAACTATGGTGGTTTTTAGAAAGAGGGAGGGACAGGCGCTTGATTTGAGGTTTTAAAACCAAGAAAGCAACTGAGAGAGAGAGCCCTCACTATTATCGAAGACAGAGAGAGTGGGAGCTCGTACGAGTTGTCACAAGTTACTTTACATAGGCCTTTCTAAATTTTTAAAATACTTGAGGCGGACAGAATGAGTTCAACATGCATAGTTAGACATTCATCTGAGATGCATAGTTAGACATCCAACTCTGTGAGATGTGCAAAGCTGAATAGTGGGGGACTTAAGATTTTGGTTGGGGGCAAGAATTTTTTTTTTTTTGGTTGAAAGGGTTAAGAAATATTCTATTTTCTTTTTGAGAAAAATCAATACAATATATAGTATTCTAAATATCTAAAAATTTAGGAGGGTTAAGAAAAATTTTAAAAATCTTAAAGTATCAATACACTATATTGTGTTTTAAATAACAAAATTTCTACAAGGTATAGTGAAAATTTTCAAAACTTTTGGGTGGTCAATGGGGCTGAGGCATGTGAGAAGTCAATTTGCTTCATTTGTCCTCCCAGTTTCAGTACGATGACTTGTACGGAATTATGACTATTTATATTTCTTTTTATGCAGGCAAGGCAAGTCTTGACACCAGAGCATATAATTGCGATCATTTAACCAAACTCTTAACAATTTCAAGAAAAAAACGATATAATGTTTGGCACGGCTTCGAAAGACTGAAAATCCTTCTTAAAGGAGGATTTTGCATGAAGGACTTCCAGAAAACAAAAGGAGGTTTGGTGAATAGCACTTTCTGCTACGTTGATGACGAGATACTACTCCATACAAATGTTCATAACAGACAATCAGCCAATGTATATATATATATATATAGAAATGATACTTTTTATGCTCATATACAACGATTGTTCAGGGACCCCATTTTGACCACTTTTATACAGACACATTACTTGATCTCACATCCACCACGGCCAATATCTTTTATTAGTTGGATCAAGGTGATAGGTTCTAGCTCCATTGCAATACTCCACATTCTCTAACCTTATAGCGAATTGAAAGACGTATTTCTACAAAAGTCAAACTCCTGATTTGGGGCTTCTAATAGAACACCATCGCCTTTGTAAGCGACGTCTTCGCCCTCCTATTGCATTGATAATTGATCATTCTTCCCAAAATTAGTGTTCCTGAATTTACATAAAGAATGAGGGCACTCTGTGTATTTTGTTAGTAATATAAGGATAATGTAAAATGCTTTATCACTTGATTGGGGGCTTCCATCCAAAGCCCGTTTGCAAACTCCCACCAAAAATTTCAAAAAAAAATCCTAAAAGGACTCCTAAATGAAGTCCAATAACAAACTTATGAGTAGTGTACATAATGAAGTCCAATCCACTGGCCAGAAAACTCAATAACAAACTTGTGCCCAACATGTTGGCCGAAACAATGGTCAAAATGATTAATTCAATTGAAAATAATCTAAACAACCCTCCAAAGTTATGTAAATCCATGCCTAAGGATTTCTCGATCTATACTATTATAAAACTAAACCCATTTGGTGAAGCTGGGTGAAACCCCTAATTAAAAAACTCACTTTTGTTTGTAAAGACTAAGAAGCACTTAAAACCTCAACAAATCACAACACATCACAATACATGCATGTCATTGAGATCAAGTATTAAGGTCTCCCATGTTCAGATTATCCAGTTGTTGCTTCTATCACGTAGGTTCAAATTATCCATCAACGAAACCGTCATCCGGCAAGGTGTTCCCGGCAACATTCAATTCCAAACCCACTTAAACACCGTGTCCAGCAATGTGTTCTAAACCCACTGAGATACTGTCTCCGGCAATGTATTATCGGGCACATCGAATTCCAAATCCACTGAAATAGATACTCCGATCATCCTGCCGTGTAATTTTTTTGATAGTGTTTATTAATTGGGTCAAAATTTTGATTCTCTTTTAGTTTCCTATGTAATGAATCCACATGTGACAGGAACTACAACCATGGCCTATTATAAGAAAATTAAGTTGAATCTCAAACGACCCAAAAAGTTCGTGGCTTATTCATACACTAACAAGAAAACCATAAGCATACAGAAGAATGCAATATGAACTCACCTGCACCAGCAACAAACGTATGGCCAACCTTATATACAACAATAGGACTTAAATTTTCTTCTCACTAAGTATGGCAATGTCGTTTACAAATTTCTGGTTGAAGAAACTCCAAATCGCCATTGACTCCTTGTTGATATCGTCAATGTTGCCATTGGCATCGGCATCATGGATGTCGTTGCATTCTAATATTTCCGCTCGCATTCACCCTGAAATCATTGTTTGAGGTGCGGAATCAGTCTTTGTAGAATTGGATCACACGGGATTGAAACTGAATTCCAATTTCAAATTAACCTTAATCAGCCTTTCAAACCGCAGAATTGGTAATGAGGCTTAGAGTTCCTATTTGAGAGATACATGATAAATAGTTGCAAATAATGAAGTTTTGGAGAATATGGGGAAAATGAAAACCCCATAACAGTAAGCGAAGAGATCTATATATAGTTTATATATATCAGCAATGAATGTACTCAAAATTTCTAAATCTAGCTCCAATCCAATTCTTCCCAACTGTTTCACGGTGATAGTTTGTTTGTAAAACTGTCAAGTAAAGTTGTGTAACAACAAATAAAAATACTCTTCAAATAAAGAAAAAACTCTTCGTAGTTTTGCAAATAAGGTGCATAAAAATGTGCTCCCATGGGAAACAGTCAAACTGAAATTTTCATTTGTAAGTAATGATTGTGATATCTTGGAATCCTTATGGGTTGAACGCCAAGGTTCAAAGCCTGTTGCCTATCAAGAAAGAAAATTTCACTCGAAATTCGGGCAATAGGTAACTCTTTATTTTAGCTGCAATGGTTCTAACAGGAGATCATATGGATCTGTAGCTCCTCATTGGACTAATCATTTGGAGAGCAAACTCGGCTGAGAGGTGCATCATTAAGGGGAACATGATAAATCCATGGAACAGTTGAAATCAGGACATCAAAGTACTCTGAGAGAGGAGAAAATAAGCAAATTTAAACCAGGAATATGGGCATACCTTTTTTATTACACAACTGATATGAGCAGTATAAATGCACTCCATGCAATTGTAAATCCAGCGATCTGGATTCCTTCTCTTCTCGCAAGCATGACAGTAATACTCCTCATCATTTGAATCATCGTCTAGTGGAGAAATGGAGAGAGTGAGGGGGTGTCGATGACCTCTGTATACTACCATTTTAGGTAGCCAGGCACAATTTACATGTACACGCAAGTCACATTCCATACATTTGTAACAGGACTGTCCACCAACTTTACCACATGCCTGGCAGTAGAACTTGTAGGAACAGGGGCCTCTGACTTCAAAACGCATAGGGTGTTCGTGGCAGTTCACTTTGAGAAGATTAACGGGTAGAAACATGCAATCAAGGTCCAAGTTGAGTTTGGTGTGGCGTAGGACAAGACAAGAATAGTAGTACTTTCCTTTGAGAGATCTATTGCAGCAACAGCAGCTGGACTCCTCGTACTCATTTCCGCAATTGAGAAAGAATGGGTCCAAATTAAAAAGATGTTCACTCTTGTGCGGTAATTGGAAGTGTGAATTTTCAAAGATGAAGGTGCTCCAAAAATACGGATGTTCAATCTTGTACGGTAATTGGGTGCATGATTTGTGAAAGAAGAAGGGACATTTGGTACACATGTAAGTGACTCCAAAGATGGATTGTTGACACGTAGCACAACTAACTTTGTCCTTCTTCTGCTCGTCACCACACCACTTAAACTCATGAGTGTGGCGGTTCTCAACTTGAACTTCGTATGTGTCCCCAACTGATTCAGCTAGATCGCATTCACGCTCAATTAGCATCCCCTGCTCCTGGGTATCGTCAATTTTACGAAAAACAAAATCATTGAGCGACTTTAGAACAAGAAAAGCCTGATGCTTGACAACATCCAATGATGTGGTGTCCGCAACGAACTTGGGAATACAGCGTACTTCATCATCATGATCTGAGTCTCTACGGTATTCTTCAAACTGTCTCTTCATATCTTCCCCGGAAGATGACTTGTGGCAGCTAACGCCATCAATTAAACTCTGTTGCTCCAGCCGCTGACGCCATTCAGATCTTCATCCCGTTGCTGGCATTCAACGACGAAGACTCGTGCTTTAGTAGAAGCGGCCAGATCTAGGTATTCTTCTAACTGTCTCTTCATATCTTCCCCGGAAGATGACTTGTGGCAGCTAACGCCATCAATTAAACTCTGTTGCTCCAGCCGCTGACGCCATTCAGATTCTTCATCCCGTTGCTGGCATTCAACGACGAAGACTCGTGCTTTAGTAGAAGCGGCCAGATCTAGCAACTGATCGTAGTGGGATTGGGTTACAGAATCAATAACGACAGAGAACCCCAGACGGAGTTGGGTTTCAGCCATTCGCCAAATTACTCGGTAGGATTCGTTATTGAGCTTTTCAACATTGCTCATGGCCAATAAACTTCGAGTGGACTCCGTAATGATACTATCGCGGACATCATCTAGTTTGAGAAGTACACATCCAAAGGTTTCCGCCCATGTCAAGGCAAATGTTGTCTTGCCTGTGCAGGGATGTCCTGTCACTGCTATGACTAACTGACAAGACAAGGAGGTACGATCTATCTGCATCCCTCCTCTTCTTAAAAGGAATGCTTTAATTTTATTTTATTTTATTTTTTGAGGTAAAAGACAAGAGCTATAATAAGTGTCGATCCTTTTCTTAATAGTTGTATGTTTGAACTCGTTTACGATAATAATTACGTAAATTAAATGATATTGCTGTTGAGGAGAGATTTAAAATCCGCTCGCACTTAGGGTTGCAGTAACAGGATTGTCATCTCCAAAATCAGTAACTATGCTCAAACTGAATTGACATGATAGTTGTCCCTTTTCACTATTTCAATCATCAAAAAGAAGAAAAGTGTAACAATAGCAGAACTCCACAAAGACGAAGATCTTGCATTTACAGCGAAATTTTTATTCAAAATTCTCATTCAAAACAATATACGATTGCATTTTCAACATTATACATTCAGTAATAGTTCATATAATTAAAAATATGAATTTATATGACCAATACGAGACACATCAATTAGTCCAAAATATATATATATATATATATATATGTATATGCACCAAATTTCTATTTACATCGCATCAAACATGTGAAAAATACAATTAGAGTAATTTTTCTTTTCAATTTTCTAAGGGCATCAGCATACTTCATGAAAATTAAATATATGATACTCATTACACATTATATATACATAAAAACTAAGTAAATAATTCCACATGGTTTTATTTCTATGTTGATAAAATCGAAGCCGTAGTATAAGCAAGTGGTATCTAGATGTGCCCTTTAGGTTCAGTCCTGCGAATTTCTATTTGTGCATTTCTTGCATTGTGTGAGGCAAACCAAGTCACCCAGCAAATTGTAGAATTCTAGTATACGGTTCATGAACTCCAATTACGTTCTAGGAATGTTACCATATTGGGATATTTGGGGTAAAGGGAGAATACAGTTTTTTTTTTTTTTTATTTTATTGACCCATAGAAAATAATTACATCATAAGAAATATATCAAAGTGGACACACATTTCTTTTGAGAAAGTCCAACAAACACAATCTTAAAGTAAATCCAGCAATTACTATTAAGGGTAAAACTCAAAACCTCAACAACCAGTACTAGAATAGATAACTGGATTCACTAAACCACATGATAATTAGCAAGATAACAGTTGTTCATACACAGATAAATACGTCAAACACTTTTGCCAAAAAAAAAAAAAAAAAGACAGAAAGAAAGAAAAAGAAAAAAAAAAAGTCTAAATTGTTATCTTCCCAAAAAAAAAAAAAATTAGAAAGAGAAAGAAATTTGTAAAAAGAAAACAACAAAAAATAGTTGAGAATTTTGAATATTTACAATGAAATCGGATATTTTTTCTGAGAATGGATATTTGCTGGAAATTGGTTAGCTTTTCTAGATGATTACCATTCCAAGTTGATTTGTTTTGTTAATAAATAATCATCAATTATAAACTTCGTTAAAACATAGACGACAGCAATGGCAATTATGTCAGTCAAATCATTCTTAAATTTGCCCCCTTTTTCATCTTTGAGAAGTAAAAAAATCCCACCAAAAAAAAAAAAAAAAGTATATAGGGTACAGAATGGAATTATTGAAATTCAAAAGCTCTAAGTCAAAGAAAACCCAGAAGAAAGAGTAATCGAACTTCAGACGAATCGACCGGAATTCCAATGAACTCACTGTACAGGAAACACACCCAACAGGGCTAAGGTATTAACTAAAGAAGCTCTGATAGCTACCTCAGTAGACTAGCCGTAATGAAAAAAGCGGAGTTCGTGTCAACGACGGAAAATTTTGGCAGTGGACCTGCGTGGTGTTGGTTTTTGCCGCGGTGGTTGCGATGGAGTCTTTGACCTAATGGCGGCGATGGTTCATGAGCTCGCCGGGGGCGATTTCTAATGTCAACTGATGAGCACTGAACTAGTTCTCCACCCTTTCTAAATTATTTTTCTTAGGGCTACTTACAAAAATAACTATTAAACTGTGACTTTACATTACTAAATTTTTTTAAATTTTAAAATATAACACATTAATTATTAAATTTTATTAAAAAATAAATAAATAAATTATCACATAACTTATACATTATTACAAATGTATGATTTAATAGCTAAATTAAAGTTTTCTTTTATAAAAATTATTTAATGACTAAAATATTCTTTGAATTGCTTCTAAATTTATATGTTATTTTGAAAAAGTATTTTAGTCATTAAATAATTATTATAATAAAAATATATTAATAGGTATAAGCTCATACATTTGTGAACAGATGCAAATTTATTTTTATTTATTTTTTAATATATTACTAACAAAAAATATTAATTAATATAAATTAATAATTTAGAGTTTAAGAATATTCAGTAATATTAAGTCATAGATAAGAGGATATTGTTAAAATTACCCTTTATTCTTACCTTTTTGTTTTACTTAGGAGGGAAATGGAGGGTAAAGCAATGAAAAAATAGAACTCATATTAAGTTGGTAGTACCATCTCACTAAAAATTTGTCCGTTGAATAGATAAGGGAATGTTTAATGGCTAATGGCAAAAGAGTCTGGAAAACGTATTCTGTTATACTGATTTTCTGATATTATTTAAAACTTAAATGCAGTATAACTTCGTTTCGTGATGAGGTACTATTGAGAGTGAGGTGGCCACGTCGCAGCCCTCCATTTCTATTAGCAATCAGGTTCTATTGAATAACTGGTCTCGCACCCCTCCATTTCTATTTGTAGGTGTCAAACAACCATGAAGTGAACTAGACCTCTCCATTCCGGCAGAGGAACCAAATTCCAAAAACATGCTTGATAACCATTATATTACTAAGACAAAATTTACTATTTGTTAACATAACTAGTTGTTCTTCAAAATGAACACACAAAACAAAGCGAACATTTGAGGAAATTTGAAAGAATCTCATCACTTTAACTAACTACGCCTTCAATATCAGAATGAAAATAATATAAGTAACAAATCAAAAAATTAAACATAAAAAGTAGAGGAACAAAAATTCTCTGACTCCTGTTTTATCCCACTTCATCCATATAGAAGTTCCATAGCTGGTTTAGTTCCGGCAATTTTTATTCTGCAGAAAGTGTAGAGGGAATCTCCTTATTTTTGGTAAGTGTAGAGCTCATTCGGGCTCTTTCAGTTACAAAAAATGTTATTTTTTTAGAATTTTTGTACAGATTTTAAACCAGAATGATGTGTCAGTGACAATTTTATAATTAAAATGCATCTTGATGGATTCTTTATTTTAAAGTGATAGGCTCACAATTCAAACACATCATTCTGATTATATATTCTAGTTGTATAACATTACTCTTCAGTTACTGTATTTTAGCCTTCAGTTACTGTATTTTGGCCTCCACCCACCGACACCCAGGTTCTCTCTATTATTTAGTCTTCTTTAGTCTTACTTGGTCCGATCAATATGTCGATCGTTTTTTTCGAATTCCAACCCCGAGTGGCTTTTTTCCCATTTTAGTCCCAATTGAAAGAAGTCTCGGTACCATTCAATGGTAACATCCTCCCCAGTACTTTCTCTGTCTGTCTCTCTCTCTCACTCAATTTTACCTTTCTATGGTGTGTATAGATGATGTGTATAACTACTAGCAACCAGTGCTTAGAAAAACCAAAAAACAAACAAGTAGTGAGAAATATTTGCATAGCAATCACCATAGAAGTGAACTATAGTTTTTGAATGATGTAAAGAAATTACGATAACTATGTAAATAAATCAGTAACTAATAAGTCATTATACAGATAGATAGACAAATAAAATGTCTTCCTTCTTGTTAATGTATATATGGTATGAACATGTAATAGTCAAGGAATATTAGGCATTAGACATGTTAGGTGTAGTCTATGGTTAGATTTTGTTTGGCATGTTTGTTAGGCATGTTTGTTGGGCATGTTTCATGCCAGATTTCTCTTTCCTTCTCCTATATATATATAGGTCTCCACTTCATTATAATGTATCAATTCATGTACCAAGAATATACACTACAATTCTTTCTCTCTCTCTCTCTTTCTTTATTTCTTCTATCATTCTAACATGGTATTAGAGCTCTAAGATCTGGTGACCTTTCTTCTTCTCTATCTCTATTCCAGCCGGCCTACATATTTTGTTTTCTGGTTCAAACTCCATTTTTTCGGTATTTTCTGTATCTCTGCCGAAACTCATCTTATCTGGATATCGACTTTCGTAACATCATCACCTTCGTCTCATTGAGTAGAGTCCAACCGTGCAAAATTCAACCCCAGACAACACCACACGTGCCCTCACACGCGACCTGAAGTCTAGCGCGTCATATCACGCGTAGCCCACACTTCCACGCGCTTGCACTCGCCGCCCCTCTCCTTTCATGCCCGCACGCGCTTTCACGCTTGCTTCCACTCGCGCGCTCTGACGTTTGCTGACGCCAACCCTGCTGACATCAGCCCTAGCCGCCCAGCCGCGCAGTTCGCTCTCTGATCCGGTCCACCTGAACCACTTCATCCTCGATTTTTCTTTCTTTTAACCGGTTCAAATCTTTTTTTGCTCTTTTCAAACCTGTTCAGACCGGTTCCCGACTATTTTTGGCCTTCTGAATCTGAATCTGACCTCTGTTTGGCTTAGTTTGGCTTAGTTTGGCTTTGTTACAACTGTTTCTTTTGTCTTGGAAACCTTTGAACCCACATCTCTTCCTTTTAAGTTTGTTATCCAACGTCCTTGCACTATGGAGCGTTCTGAGGTGTCCCGACCTATTGTTATCACTCTAGAAGGTCCCAACTATATTCCCTGGTCTCAAGCTATGTCTAGTTTTCTCAGAGGAAGAAAACTTTGGCGTTACATCACTGGCGATATTAAAGCCCCTGTCAAAAGTGACACTGAATCTTCTATAGCTTACGCTGAACGTCTTGAGGAATGGGACAGTAAGAATCATCAGATTATCACTTGGTTTCGAAATACGTCCATTCCTTCCACAAGCCTCCAGTTTGGACGCTTTGATACTGCTCATTCTATATGGGCTTTTCTAGCCCAACGCTACACTACTACTGATCTTGCTCATCAATACCAACTCTTAACTTCCCTACATCGTCTCAAACAGGACTCTGGTCAGTCTATCAATGCCTTCCTATCACAGATGTATACTCTCTAGGACCAATTGACTCCGTTTGAGCCCACTTAGATCTATCCTGATGACGCTGCTCATTTTGCTCTCTACCAAGATCAGCAGCACCTTATTATGTTTCTTATGGCTTCCATTGATGTCTTTGAGCCTGTTCGTGCCTATCTGCTGCATCAATCTCCTCTTCCTTCCTTGGAACAAGCTATTTCTAAGCTCCTATCCGAAGAGACTTGTCTTGGTCTCTTTCGATCATCACCTACAGACACAATTCTTGCCACCTCTAACTCTTGATTTAGAGGTTTTTCTCAAGGTTCATTCGCTTCAGGTGGTTCCCGCAACTCCTCTCCTCAATCTACTGGAACATCTTTCACTCTGCCCTCTCAAAACGATGAATGTACATTTTACCATGCTACTAAGCATCGTCTCCTTACTTGTCCTGTTCGGATCTGCCAACATTGTCATTGGCGTGGGCCTGGTCACTATCGTAGTGACTGTCCTTAAAATCCTAATCGTCGAGACTTTCGCCCTAAGGCTGCAGCTGCTACTATTATGGATTCTACTGTTCCTTCTTCCTCCTCGATGGTCAGTTTTAATGATCTTTCTACACTCTTTCAGCAGTTCATGACTACCTCTGGTAATCCACCCTCTACTGCTCTGTTTGTCACTTCAGGTATTTCTTCTTGGTTCTTTGATTCTGGGTGTAGCAATCATATGACTTCTGACTTGTCTGTCTTTTCTTCTAAATCTTCTATATCTGCTCTTCCTGTTATTTATACTGCTGATGGCTCACCTATGACTATTAATCACATTGGTCATATCTCCACTTCCAACCTTGCACTTCCTCAGACTTATTATATCCCTAAACTCACATTGAATCTTATCTCTGTCGGGCAATTATGTGATCTTGGTCTCACTGTCATTTTCTCATCTACTGGTTGTGTTGTATAGGATCCAAAGACGGGACAGACTCTTGGGATAGGCCGTAAATACGATCGACTGTTTCAGCTCCTTCACTTTCATCTGCCCACTCAGACTGCAGCTGTCACTGCTACTGTTGCTTCATCTGTTCCCAACTCCTCACTTGATATTTGGCATTCCCGTTTAGGTCATGTTTCTATGGGTCACTTACGTCTCCTTCTGTCTCAAGGTGTTTTAGGATCTGTCCCTAAGAAACACCTTGATTGTCAATCTTGTCAACTCGCTAAACAACCAGCTTTATCTTTTAATAATAGTACTTCTTTTTCCTTAGCTCCTTTTGATTTAGTCCATTCTGATGTTTAGGGTCCTTCCCCCACTTCTACTATGGTAGGATCCAAATATTTTGTTATATTTGTTGATGATTTTTCTAGATATACTTGGATTTATCTCTTGCAAAATCAATCTCAATTTCAACAAACTTATTATGATTTTGCTCGAATGGTCAAAACACAATTTTCTCGTGACATCAAGATCTTTAGGTCTGATAATGCTCAAGAATATTGTGACACTTCTTTTCTTGCCTTTCTCCGCGAGCATGGGACCATTCCTCATCGTTCTTGTCCTGGTACATCAAAACAAAATGGTCGTGCTGAACGCAAATATCGTCATCTCCTTGATACAACTCGTGCACTTCTTATCTCTGCCTCTTGTCCTGAACAGTTTTGGGGTGAAGCTGCTTTTACTGCTGCTTACACTATTAATCGTGTTCCTTCAGCTCCTCTCGGTAACCTCACTCCCTATGAGCGTTTGCATGGTACTACTCTTGATTATCACTCTTTTCGTGTTTTTGGATGTGCTTGTTTTGTCTTACTTCAATCTCATGAGCGTACAAAGTTGGAGCCTTCCGCTCATCTCTGCTGCTTTTTAGGTTACAGGATTGAGCACAAAGGTTATCGTTGTTGGGATTCCTTGTCTAAACGTCTTCGTGTCTCTCGTCATGTTATTTTTTGGAAACATAAGACATTTTTCTCCTTATCATCTTTTCATTTATCCTCTTCTTCCACTCCTTACTTCATTGATCCTTCTATTGAGCTCTTTCCTGAGGATGCTGATGCCACATCTACTATGCAGCCTATTACAGTCTATCCCGAGGAGTCCCTGTCTGCTGATCCTACTCCTTCTACTAGCTCTTTCTTGTCTGATCCATCTCTGTCATCTTCATCCACTAAGCCCACCATCAGGCGTTCTACTCAGGTAAGGGAGACTCCTACTCACCTCTATGATTATCATTGTTTCTCTACTATTCTTGCTCATCACGAGCCTTGCTCCTATCGCGAGGCCAGTTCTAACCCTCTTTGGCAACAAGCTATGGGTGATGAATTACAGGCTCTTACCAAGACTCACACTTGAGACTTGGTTGAGCTTCCTCCTGGTAAATCTGTGATTGGATTTAGATGGGTTTATAAGATTAAAACTCGTTTTGATGGTTCTGTGAAACGTTACAAAGCTCGTTTGGTCATCAAAGGTTTCACTCAAGAATATGGCATTGACTATGAGGAGACTTTTGCTCCTGTTGCTCGACCCACTTCTGTTCGGAGTCTCATTATTGTTGCTGCAGTTCGACAGTGGCCCATGTATCAGATGGATGTCAAAAATGCCTTTCTCAACGGCGATCTATCTGAGGAAGTCTATATACAGCCTCCTCCTGGTTCTTCTCACTCTCCACATCAGGTATGCAAACTTCGTTGTGCTCTATATGGTCTTAAACAAGCTCCTCGTGACTGGTATGCCAAATTCAGTTCTACTATTAGCGAGCTTGGTTTCTCTTCTAGTGATTATGATTTTGTTTTGTTTATTCGCAAAACTTCGCGTGGCATTGTTCTCCTACTTCTTTATGTGGATGATATGATTCTAACTAGAGATGATATGGATGGTATTTCTGAGCTCAAGGTATTTCTTGGCAGACAATTTGAAATGAAAAATCTTGGTCATCTCAGTTACTTCCTTGGTCTTGAGATATCTTCTGCTTCTACTGGTTACTCTCTCTCTCAAGCCAAGTATACCTCAGATCTTCTTGCTCGTGCTGGTCTCACTGATAGTAAAACTGCTTCCACACCTTTGGAAGTTAATGTGCGTCTTACTCCTCCAGATGGTGAACTTCTAACTAACCCTACTCTCTATCGATAACTTGTTAGCAGTCTTGTCTATCTTACTGTTACTCGTCCTGACATTGTCCATGCTGTTCACCTTGTCAGTCAATTTCTGTCATCATCTCGCTCTACTCACTATGCTGCAGTTCTTCACATTCTACGTTATGTTAAGGGCACTCTCTTCCATGGTCTGCATTACTCTAGTCACTCCTCTCTACAGCTCCGTGCTTATTCTGACGCTGATTGGGCTGGTGACCCTACTGATCGTCGTTCTACCACAGGATTTTGCTTCTTCCTTGGCGATTCTCTGATTTCTTGGCGTAGTAAGAAGCAGACTCTTACCGCTTGCTGTAGCACTGAGGCTGAGTATCGTGCTCTGGCTGATACTACTCAAGAACTTCTCTGGCTTTGGTGGTTGCTTCAAGATATGAGTGTCTCTCATTCTGGTGCTATTGTTCTCTATTGTGACAATCGCAGTGCGATTATGATAGCTCATAATGATGTGTTTCATGATCGTACTAAACACATTGAGATTGATTGTCATTTCATTCGTCAACATGTCATGTGTGGTATAGTTCATCTTCTCTCTGTGACTTCTGCTGATCAAACTGCTGACATCTTCACTAAGTCTTATCCCCCAGGACGGTTTCATGATCTGGTTATCAAACTCAATTTAGTCTCCACCTTACTACCTTGAGTTTACGGGAGGCTGTTAATGTACATATAGTATGAACATGTAATAGTCAAGGAATATTAGGCATTAGACATGTTAGGTGTAGTCTATGGTTAGGTTTTGTTTGGCATGTTTGTTAGGCATGTTTCATGGCAGATTTCTCTTTCCTTCTCCTATATATATAGGTCTCCACTTCATTATAATGTATCAATTCATGTACCAAGAATATACACTACAATTCTTTTTCCCTCTCTCTTTCTCTATTTCCTCTATCATTCTAACACTTCTCATAAAATTTCATGTGCAAAATTATCTGAGTATGTATGTTTTCCAGTCCTTAGACACATGATTCCATTAATTACATCGGAATTGAGTAGTAAGTACCTTGGTGGACTCAAAGCGCACAACCAACGAAAACACAGGCACCCGCGTGGTGACTGTGGAACGTGCAACAATGTTTTTGCGACTGAGATCCTATTAGCCGAGCCCCAAATCTTTTGGTGTATCCTCATGCTTGTCACTGACTCTAGGGAAAGCAAGACTTAAACTGGTTAAATCTGATTGTGGACTATTTCGAAGACCGTCATTTTGTTAACATAGGATCAATGTTACTGGTAGTTTGGTCATTTCCTAGAACTATGTTAGTTTAGTTTTACTGGCAAGAACGTATTTTCTTGTTTAATGACTCTATGTTATTTCTTACAAGTGGATGACATTATGTGTTTAAGGGTTGTTTGATTCAATGTTATTTGGAACGGGAATGTAATAAGCCATATCCTCTGAAATATGGTACGACAATGGTAGAATTATATAAAATAAATTATTAAAATTTAAGGTGCTTCTATATCCCAAACTTTTAATTGAAATTTATTATAATTCTAAGAATTTATATATACAATCATTTATTCATATCCAACTTTTTACAATAAACTATATTTAATGTAGCCTAATATATAACAAAAAATATATAGAAACAATATACACAACAAAAAATACAGTTCTTCAGTCTATACTACATAGAAAAACTGAGGGGGCATAACCAGTCGAAACAACCTTCGACCTAGTCTGTTAGAATTATCAGAAAACCAAACAAAAATAATTTGAGACACGGTACCCGCATAAAACGTATGATATATATTTGTGTAAGTACATAAGCCCGTAAAACTAAGTTGTAATTTACATCACAACAATACCAAATAACACATAAGCCAATTGATTGGCTTCATTCTACCAATGTACTTAATCGAATCTTGATCAAGTTTAGGCGATGAACAAATTGGAATTGGACTTAGAACGTCCCATCCTACGCACCAACTTCAAAGCAGGTTGGTAAAGGACAAAATTAAGGCATGAACGAATTGGACTTGGGCCATTTCACGCCTTTTGCAAATTGAGCCAAGAATAAAACTCGATGCTGATCGGAGATATAAGCCCTCATACCCACTTCATCATCATTGGCAAAACTCTCATAAACTATCTGAATTTTGTATAATTTTTCTAAAATAATTTATTTTATAATATTATAACAATAAATGTCTATAAAAACTTGTGTTGGAGGTATACTAGACAATTAATATGTCTTTATAGTATTTTTAAATATATACTTTGATTAAATAACAGGATTATATTATGTAAAAATGGTTTAGTGGTGAATAATATTTGGAACGGGTAATATTTTCATATTCGATACATTCCGTAGGCTAGTAACTATAGTATTGACAACTATGACGACTAAGATTGAGCCGAAGAGTCACTCATCTATTCGATCCAATCCAACTGGATGAGAGGAATATTTTGTACCATATTTTGTTAGCCCTAGATGGCAAGCTAATTCAAATCCAAAGGTGTTCCCGCAATAATACGGTGGCAAAGTAGTTTAATCCAAGAGATCTTAGATATCGTATTTTTTACTTCGGGCTCGGGTCAAATATGGACTCCACTTGAATTTTAATACAAGCAATTGAAATACTTCTATAAAAAGTAACCCAAAAATGGATATTTGGAAATGGTGATTAAGCTATTTGAACAATTCAAATGAGAATTTGACTAATTTGTAAAAGAGATTGGATCCAATTAGTCTAATCACTCAATTCTTCCAAGGCAAACTAGGAGGTTTATAACTCAAATTAAATCCAACAATCAAGAGAATTCAATTCGGAGGGTTTAACTTTTGATAAACAAGTATTCTATAGCAATTGATGCTAGAATAGAAATCTAATGGAGAGTCTTAGATTAATACCATTGATTTGGATGATTTCAACCTAATATTGCTAAACTATGGAGTTAAATCACCAAACATAGTCAATAACCCAAGTATTTTAAGATATCCAACACTCAATTGCATAGAAGTAAAAATCTAGAAGGATTAAGCAATGAATTCATAATATACCTCCATAGAAACCTTGAAATCCTTGAATGATCTTCCCAATTGAACTCAATTGGATGCTTAGCTACTCATATCCATGATGAAATTAAACAATTAAAGATGAAAGCAAGAGAAATTAACAACTAGGAATGGAAATAGGATTGAAATTATATTGCAATTACAAAGTATCTCAAGCAATTACAAAGTATAAAACTCCTTTCTAAAAATAGAAAATCATACAAACTGTTATATAAAAGCTTAGATTCTCAAAATGTACTTCAAAAACTTACTTATAGGCCGAAAAATAAAACAAAGATTCCATTGACCATGCGCACGATGACAGTTTTCGAACAATGCTTCAGACGGTGAAAAAGAGCCCCTGTAATTTTTAACGATTTTGCAGAGGCTCTCTTCTGGGCTCTCTACATACACTGTGGAGACCGTGCACATGGGTGCGTGACTGTTCACACACTTTGGTGACCGTTCGCACGCTTGGGTAACCATGCACACGGTCATTTGACCCTTTTTCCATCTGATGCTCTATTTTGATCCTTTTAGGCTCGGAACCTATAAATCAGCTATGAAATTGTATTAAGATCATAACACAACTAAAAATTAAAAAAAAATATTATCAAACTAGAGCTAGCAACTAGCTATTTAGAGGCTAATGAAGGCTAATGTTTACACTTTTGGAGTGTAATCACAAGGCCAAAAGTGGAGATTCAAACCCCATTGATTGAGCCCTATGAACCTGCTAATGGTTACACTTTTAGAGTGTAATTACACTTTTGAAGATGCACATTTAGAGTAATAGGTCTAGTTTAGTGGTTGAGCCTTATGGACTTACTCATTTGATGGAGGTTCAAACCCCACCGGCCCCATCCCCTTGCCCCCTTTGCCTTGTATCAAAAAAAGAAGACGGACATTGTAGAAATCTGCAGGAGGTTGTAATTAAGCAGTGAAGACAACCATCGAAAGCAATTACTGTCAAGAAATTTGAATAAGTAGTGGAGGGAACGATCCCCTTTGAATGACTGTGAAAACTTTGTAACTGTTCATGAGCATTTTGCTTCTTAGGGCAACTATAAATACCAGAAGTCTTTGTAGGAGAAGCAATCACCAATTAAAACAGCAGACTTCATCTCCAAGCAATTGAAACTCTGCAGGACTAGGCTTTATATTGTTTGCAAATAGTCAATACCCTTATAAACTCTCTTTTGAATGGTTAAATAAACCATTTATTTGTCCTTGGATTGGTCGTTTATATCCTTTCCATTCCTGCTTGCGTATTTTTGTTCCTATTATTTGCAAGATGCTTTTATCAACAGTGGATGATTAAAGGATTGTTTCATTAGGAAAAAAATTCAGGAGTTTTTGAGTAGTTGTTCCTATAAAATTATGTCACATGCATTTTTCTTTAAAAGCCACTCCATTTTGCAACAAAATCAGGTTAGTAACATAATAAAACACCACATGTTTAATCATTAAAAGTAAATTGAATATACGAATATTGATACATGTTTAATCATTAAAGTCCATTAGAAGATTGGGATATCTTCTTCCAGAGGGAATGTTTAAAGATAGAGCAACTTCCATCAATAGTCATGTCGAGTATGTATTTGGCAAGACACTAAGGACATAACATTATTATTCACACCATTTACAACACCAGTGATCAGCTTCTCCAATCTTCCCCTTCTTATGATCTTGCAATATTAATCCTACACCACAACATTCTATCAATTGTCAGTGTGGATTGTAGCCTAATGCATAATCCGGATACATGCCCTGGGACTGAAGGACAGAAGTAGAATCCCAAGAGTTTGAGGAGGCCGATTTTGAGTCGAAGCCATTAGACCACCAAATCAGGCTGTCCTTCGAATCATCCATTTCTTTGAAACAATCAAGTTCAGCTATTTGATCCTCCTGTGGTGGAAAACCAATTGTTTGGTTGTCAAGAAAATCATCAAGCTCAGCTTGGAAAGTTGAAACCGGCTGAATTCCTGCATTGGGTTGTTCCGTCCCATGTGATCTTGGCACAATAGTTGAGGCTATTAGATTGCTTCCAGTATTGAAGGCAATTGAGCTGTCCGAATATGACATACCATTTAAAGAATTGTCCAATTCATCTATCTTTAGTTGCAGTCTTACAGAAGCAGTGGGTGGCTCATAGAAAGCAACCTTTTGAACTTGTCCCGGTTGAGGACCAGGAGGGACGTGTTGCGCCAAAGGGTTAGTGATTTCATTCAGGAATTGGAGGCTTTGAATCATCTTTTCTTGGAGGGGTTGCAACTTTGGCCACAGAACAGGATTGTTGTAGAAAGACAAAGGGTCTTGAAGGCTTTGAAGCTGCATGTGGAGCTGAAGCCTTTCGAGGGCTGAGTTGCTTAAGACCGGTGCAAGCGAGTTATCTTCTAGCCCATTTGCATCTTTTGGATCCTGACTTGTTGCTGATAGCCGATTGATGTTAGACTGTTTGCGTCTTCCGAGCAATTTCTTCTTCAGCCTGGTGTTCCAGTAGTTCTTGATGTCATTATCTGTTCTTCCAGGCAATTGAGCAGCAATTATGGACCACCTAGCATTAGATGAAATTTGATCAAACTCACCTTTACCAGTAGCTAAGAAAATAGGGGAAGTGATTTTTGAATCAGGAGTTGAAGGAATGATACTTTAAACAAAAGCATGATGGACAAAGACAAAGGACAAGCAACTATTTAGGTTAAAAGTTGTGCCAAGAACTGGTAGATGGGCACAGAGAGAGAGAGAGAGAGAGAGAGACCTGCTCCCAATACTTATATAGAGGCTGCAGATGATGTTGTCTTCTTCTTCAGAGAATCCCCCATGCTTGATGTTGGGTCTTAAATAATTCAGCCATCTTAGTCTACAACTCTTCCCACATCTCTTAATCCCTATGTATTATTTCCACCAACATGTCAAACTGATTAGTCACAGAATATGCATATTTCCAAACAGAAATGATATGGATAATCACACAAGATCACATGGAGAGAGAGAGAGAGAGAGAGAGAGAGAGAGAGAGAGAGAGAGAGAGAGAGAGAGAGAGATGCACCAATCTTCTGGGGAAGAGCAATCCAGTTATTGCCAGTACCATACTTCTCGATATAAGCCTTGAGCTTTGCATCTTCTTCAGGAGACCATGGACCCTTCTTCACGTTGGCCTTGTCACAGCATGGAGCTCTACCCATTTCTGTGTACTGTACTCTCTCTCTCTCTCTCTCTCCAACCAAAAGGAAAGATAGAACCTGGCTCTGATTGATGGGGAAAAGTGTTGAAGGGAAGACCAAGCTTTATAGGTAGGAAGAGTGGGATGTGATGCTTATGAGAATCAAAAAGTCCCACACCTCAACTTCTCCTGTCTCACCATTCAACCCCATTTGTCTTTTAGGGTTTGCTCTCTCTCTCTCTCTCTCTCTCTCAAATTTGGATTAGTTCGCACATTCATTAACATATTTTATTTCCAAGCACACATACAATGACAAAGTACTTCAAAGAATTTCTTCTTCTTCTTAATATTAAAATCCATAGCTTTTTTTGCCTCCATTAGTTTATTATTAGAAGGTAAGGCTACAGGTAAACTGAAGAGAGAAATTTCTATCCTCTTAGTTTGTCCCCAATCTATCTTGTAATGTTCGATTATTGAGCTACGCGGTTTAGGTCTTGTTAGATATAAAAGGTGGGATAATATATACAACAAAGATTATCAAGAAGGTTCAGGATCATTTAAAAGAAACAGACCAACAGGTCAGCTGAAAATGGGGGAAATCTGTCTAAATTTACAGGATGATTTCCAACTAAATGCATAATCAAGGGTAATCTAAGGTATAGATTGTGCATAATCAAGGGAAATTCTACCATAGATCGATGGATTCACTGGAGTGATTTTTCAGTAGAAAATATGTATGAAAGGATCTTTTGGTAGTAATTCTCATCTGAAATGAAAAGAATGCGTTTTGATAGTCATAGATTTTACAATGATAATCATAGATTCTGAATTTCTATATTACTTTTCTGTTACTTCATTCTGCAAATGAATTTCTAATTACAAAATATAGTTACACAACACTGACTATGATGGTCTGAAATAGACAGAACTTTTACTAGAGGTCCTTGTAAAATATTTACATTGCAATATCTTAGCATTGTGCTTAACTGTAGAGTTTCATCTCTTTAATTTCCCCTTCTTTCATCCAGTAACCAGGTTGTTCCTTACACATTGGTATTTTGACAAAAATTTACATGACTATTGGGGGTGAGAGATAACGTACCTGTAACATAGGACACATGAAATTGGGGTTTCTTGCCTGGAAAAAAAATGTTTTTAAAAAAAAATGGAAGGTTGCAGATTAACTGATGGTTTTAGGACCTTTTACCCTAATAGAATATTTAAAAACTTAACTTGGCTTGTATAATCTGTCACTCAAACGTTATCCAGTGTCCGTTTGGTTGCTAAGAATATATGAGGAGGAAAATGAGAAGCCAGATTTTAAATCTTATTGATGCTATATTATTAGTTATTGGTATCTATGAAAAGAAAAACACTCATAATAATTGCTAACGCAACTTTCTTTTAAATTAACAACTAATGCAACTATTTAGTTTTTCTCACCTAATTAGTTCTCATTATTGTCAGACCAAAAAACATATGTAAAGCATGATTTTTTGTTAATTCAACCCCAGCGTACACGAACGTTAACTCTCTTGATTGGTCGAGTAAATTTCTTTGAACTCATCAAGTCGCTGATCACGGTGTCATGAATATCTTATATTATACCAAAATAATTGTTCTCGGCCCTAGTTTGCACAAGTTGGCTAGGGTTTGGATTAAAGAACAGAGACAAGGCAGTATTTAAAGAAGAAAAAAGTAGAAAAAACCGAAGAAGATGGGCCTTGTGATTTCAAAGCTTTTAGAGAAATACCACTGATTGACCTCGGTTCGCTACTATAATAATTTTCTAATCATTTTCAATAATGAAAAAGAAAGAAGAAACAGGTCCAGAACCACATTTGAAGAGAAACAACAAGAGGAAACTATCAAAATTCAAAAAGCACTCACTCCCACATATACTAATATAAATATATCTATCATCATATAATGGACTCAGATCTTGGGGAGGAAGAAAACATGCTTCTGCTTGTCTCTGTCTCATCACTAGAATCTCTTCTCTCTCCATTGACACTGCATTTCATGCATCATCAACAAGACCACTCTTAAGATACTTAAAGGAGAGCTGGTGAAGGTTTTCTTGATAAGAGAAGATAAGCGTGGGTCAGTATTAACTAAAAACGAAAATATTGTGGAATGAATATATATATAGGTGCTAACTTAATTGACTTAATTGAAGAGTATGCTAAGTTAATCTCTCTCTCTCTCTCTCTCTCTCTCCTACAGACGTATAATATTTGACTTTTTGTTGAGCAATGCTCCTTGTTTTTGGTTCAGTTACAATGACCGTACCACAGTTTATGGCCTGAAGGGTACTGCTGCCGTTGCATGAAAAAGCAGAAAGTGGTTTAATTTTGTTATTTTTAGAACGAATTTCTTATGCATCATTGAATTTAGTTTGATACAAAGGGTCCTCTTGACCAAAATGATACTAAGAAGTTTTATTCTCATCAAAATAGATTACATTTTCGGAGGGAGGAAAAAAATATTGTAATTTTTTCCCAAGTTGACGTGAAACCCATCTCATTCTCCATTTGAAGGATTAACAGTGCATATCTTTTCAATATATAAAAGGCCTCTCATCAGTTAATTAATTTTATTGTTTAGCGGAGTCCAGACTCCATACATATAGTAAATTCTTTCTCAAATCATGGAAACTACATGACATTTGAACTTTGGAAGTTACTCAATTGAAATGTTCAATCTCAGAATTGATACTTCGACCTCATAAATGATGTGATTTTTTGTTGACAACGTGGAAATTTTCCCACTAAAATTTTCACATCAAAATTTCTCTGTCAAGTTTTGAGCTTTTTCAATTGTGACCCAAAAACTTGTGTTTCTTCTGTGATCAGAACGAAGATTTCCAGCTATTGGTAATCCCAACTTTTCTAACATAAACTCGTTTTGACAAGTTGTGACCAATTAATTTGCTGCTTTCTACCTAAACACCACCTTCCATAAGGAATAAAATACCTACATATTGACTAAACAACCAAAAAAAAAGAAAAAGCAGAAAAAAAAAACAAAAGACTGTTATGTGAAGCTTTGTTTCACTGTAAGTACTGAATTTACAAAGAAATTTCACAATTTGAAAACTTGATGGAAGTTGCATGGCTCCATCATAAACGCAATCCATCCACCAGACAGGCCAATTAGAAAATGGGAATTCACAGTTGTTGTAATTATACATATTTACTTTTCCTGTAATCATGCCCTCTTTTTTCAATCTTTTGGTAGGAGAAATTATGCCAATTCAATTATTTTTTAGTAGCATTTTGATGATGGCAAACATATTACAGTGGTAGACTTTTACCTCCAAAAGCCACCCAAAATACAAGTTTTTTTAGCTGTCAAACATGTCCAGCACTGTTCGGAGAATCAGAAAAAGTATGACTTTCTGTAATCACAATGAATTAAGCAGCCTTGTTGACTCAAAAATTACCTTACACTCCTCTCTGCTGTTCAATTGGTTAGCTTGATTAGAAGCTTATAACAACCTAAATTCCAGTTAAATTGTTATTGGCACAGGCAAATGGCATTATTTGTTAGCTTTCCAAGTTGAAAGTTTTTGGCAATTTTGGGGGTCTTTGGAAAAGTAGTATTATTACGCAACGTGCATCCATCCATCAATGAGATGTGAATCAAATGTTATTGCAAAGGGATTGAATGTCGCCTGCACTTTGGTGGAGCTGTGATGACGAGCTCGCCCTTCCTGGATCAATAGATATGACTCAAACCAAATATTCTATAGCGGGTAGAAACTCCTATGGTCATGCCATGGGGGTTACTACGCTGGTCGCCTCTTCCTACTTTTTTGTCCAGCAAAATAAAAAATAAAATAAAAAAAGAACTACTAATGAATGCTTAAAATATGTAATTGATCCAAAACTTCACTTCCATTGAAACTTGTTTCTTTGAATCGCTCTAAAAATGGTTGTATTTTAAACTCTTGCAAAAGAACAAGTGTCGTGATTAAAGAATAATTCTGGAATTACCGAAGTCAATTTCCACAAGGACCAAGCCAAATATAAGCTAACAATACTAAACTAACTTGAATTGAATAACAACTAAGTAAATTGAACATAAGTAAAATAGACCAAAAATCATTTGATGTTGAGAATTTGTGGTTTTTAATCTACTATTGAAAATACTTGATATCTAAATTTAGAAATAAGGGAGAGGTCTTGGAGACAAGTGGTCCAATTAGCCAAGTTTCATCAAGCATTCAATCGAGGTTTTTATAACTCAAATCAAAAGTATCTCCATGGACCTTTCATTCGGAGGATTAAGACCATAGAAGTGAGAATTCATTAGCTATTGAGTCTAGATTTGTATCCAATTTAAGAGTTATAGAATCGTACCATTGATTTGTGCAATTTCTATACCAACTCTAGGATTGTGCAAAGAAGTTACCAAATATAGTCATGAATCTAGGTTTTCCTATAGATCTAGATTTCAATTGCAATAAATTAGGCTAATTAGGGAATGAATCATTGAAAAACAACTATAAAAACTTGAATATCCTTGGCTAAACTTCACAATTGCTTCCAAGGATCGAATTAGCCACTCATTTCCATGGCAAATACAATAGTAATTGAAGAAGTAATGAAGAATTTAAGATGATTTCTATTGAAATATCTATTATAAAGCATAAACTATGAGTTTCTCTTTCTACAATGCTCTCAAAATAGCTATATCTAAGTACAAAAACGCATGAAAATGAAAAATAGATCCCCAAATTTGGTCAAAACTGCCTTAAATAGCTAGAAACAAAACAGAGATACGTAAGGCGTTTGAACTCCTTCAAACGTTCGAACACTAGCTAACAGGTATTGAATGGAAAAACCATGCCTCTGAATCTTTGCCCTGCCATTGAACCTGAATAATGGCAAAACAAGCTCTCTGTATCTCCTCGACTGTTCAAACAGTTTATCCCAACGTGCGGATGCCCATTCAAACGGGGTACACCCACGTTCGAACACTATGCGATTTTGCTTCTTTTTTTTTTAATCTTTTTAAGCTCTATTTCGTACACAAGGTTCATTAAGGTAGTTTAGGGATAAAATATAACTGATAAAGCAAGATTAAATTGATACTAAGGCTAACAATCAACTAAAGAGGGCATTATGACTATAATTTTAGAGTGTAATCATTTTTCTGCACTTTTATTTTTCTTTTGCTATCCCTGATCAATACAATCTTCTCCATATATATGTACATATAATATATATATATACTTGTCAATGAAGTAGTGAAGTCTCTGGATGTAATACAGCATTAGAGGAGACAAGGGTCATAGCCTTCTTATGAGTTTTGAACACTATTTTCGCCTATTAATCCTTAACAGTAAGGTGTAGACATAGGAGCTAAAAAAAACAAAAAGGTTACCCCTCATCACAAGGGGTTGACAAAGATACGCCATGGACCCATATACACCATTATATATCCATACAATCAACAACCCATAATATTCCTTGAGGAGATCCTAAATGACAAAGATATACCATTAGGACACTCATATAGTTAATATTATGTATATAACATATACTTTATTATCCTTCGAAGGAGACCCTAATGACTTTTGCTGCTAGCTATATATTAACCAAACTGTTATTGTCTCCCTTGCACTTTTTGTAATTTAAACAACACTTATGCTGTAAACAGATGCAATTGCTGAGATCAGTTCAAGTCCTAATCCCTTCGCGAATAAGGTAATCTTTGTCAACCCCATGCTTTAACAAACCCATCGATTTTAGCATCCAAGGAATTGACCTGCCTCTTATCACTTGGCTTCACTACATGGAATTTCGTTTTTTTATTTTTTTATTTCATTTTCTTCTTCTTTTTCCTTTTTTTTTTATTTTTTTATTTTTTTGGTGGGTGAAGTATTGAAACTTGACTTTATTTTTTTTATTTTTCCTTTACATGCAAACAGATGCAATTTCTTTATTTCATGCACGAATACTCTGTGCCCACTTGCATGATGACACATCAAAACAAGGAAGGCCCTTTTTGTACCTTGGATGAAAACTAAGGGCATTTTGGTATTCAGGACACTCTAGCAGGGCTTCCCCGGCGGGGAGGAGGTGTTCTGGTCCATGACAGACTTTCGGTTTTGTGTGCGCTGATGAATCGTGCTTAGCCTCGGTAACGATTCTAGAGCGGTTATCTTACGAGTCTGGTGGCTTGTTTGGCAGCTGAGGCAGGCGCGTTTCTGTCTGCGCGCGTCCACCTTTTAGCCCGGGGACGGAGAGGGCGCTGTTGGCGGGGTCAGCCGCGCCCATTTCGGTTTACCGCTTGATTAGCTTAAATTTGACTTCCATCTCATGATGTGGCGTTCTCTGATTGGGCAGGCCTAACCCGGCACGTGAGAAGTTTTGCCTTGAAATAAAAAGTCTCTATTCAGCGTAGAGACGAAGAGGAGATGAGTGATGGTGTCATGGAATTTGACCTTGGGAAATGGCGTAAGCCAAGTTGGTGATGCCATTGGCTTGCACTGTTTCAATAATAGCATAGCAAGAAAAGCTTGGAAATGATATCAATTGGCATTTCATGGGGAGCAGAGAACAAAGTCAACCTGGTGTTTGAAAAAAGTTGTACATCATCTAAACATACTTTGGGTGGGTAAGAGACGGGCCCAGCAAAATAACGTATCAACTACGTACCCGAAGAAATAAAAAAAAAAAAAAAGAAAAACTCAACCACTTCATGCCTTCGAAGAGTAGGTAATGATAAGAACAAGGGTACTCAACCAATGTTCCCAATTGTATATGAAATAAGTGTAAATTTGAATTTTATTGGAATAATTATAACACACCTTGTTAGGTAAAAATATTAACAAATAATATTTAATGAACAAATACATTATATAATTTCACTCATATAATAAAGTATTATATGAGTTCTTATTATGTAGGTTTCAAGATATAACATATCTCTTAATTATAATCCCTTATTTGAAAGGAACACTCTGTGATTTCAATTTAATTAGATTGAATTGGAGCGTAGTTTGCAAATGAATTTATTTAGTTGCTTATTTAAAATAAATAAATAATCCATTATTTTGAATTTATTTCAAACTTAAATTTAAAGGGCCTTGGGTCCTTAAAAGAAATAGCGATTGGGTCATTTAGTGTAATGCATAATGATTGGCCCAACAATGACTATTGGGTCAAAACAATGCAACCCTCATTACTGGTTGTTATTGGAGCCAAGCAACATCCCCATTTCTTTTAATTGTTTAAATCCTTGGTCTTAAATAAAATATTTCTCATGAAACATTTTTTATACCGAAGAATAAAACAAAAGAAAGGACATAATCTACATTCTGCCACTATAGCCTCAAGTGCCCATGTATGCTTACAGTTCATCTTGTAGAGAGGAAATTGAGGGCATGTGTGTCGATAGTGGAACTTTGAAAGCTTAAAATTAAGGGCATGTGGGTTGTCATGTAGTTTTAGGGGCTTGAAATTATGTGGGTCGTCACGTAGTTTTAGGGATTTGAAATTGTGGGTGTGCAAACCAAATTAAGTGGACACGTAAATCGAATTGGAGCCTTACAGGCTTAAAATTGAGAACAAGAGGGTTGTCATGGAGCCTTTAAGGCTTAGAATTAAAAATATGAGAGTTGTCATGCAGCCTTTAGACTTGAAATTGAGGGTTCAAGGGCCATCATTTAATAAGCCAAAATTTTAATTTTGAATTTTGAGGCACAAGGGACAAAAATTCATAAATTAAAATTTGAGCATGAGAGGTATATACATACGTGTATATATAATAATTAAAACTTTATTTATTTATTCTTTGAATTTATAAATCTATTTTACAAAGATATACACTGTTCCTTTCAAATTCAAATAGTCTTTTTTTCCTCTTTCAAATAAAACTGACTTTGAAGTTTTGTAGGGTTTAAAACAAATTCAAACTCTAATTTCTTTTTTTACTTAAACCTAAGCCAACAAAACAAACAAAAGGCAGACGTCCGGAAGGAAGAATACAAAAAGAAATTTGTTCAGAGAACTTCAAGAAGGAAAAGAAAGAACAAGAGATATTATACCTATGAGAATCCGAGTATGAAACCTGAGTAATCTTTTTTTTTTTTTTTTGGTTCTTTCCTTCTTTTGTGTTTTCTGTAACTCTTTTTTTATTTTTATTTGCTTCGTATTTTATAGACTGCCTTCTTTGTATATCTCTCTTTTGCGAGAGATATACAAAAGTTTTAAATTGTACGAGTGCAGATAGAACAAATCTTTGCTGGAATATTATATAATACATACTATATATAAGAGGAACAGAGTCATACAGAAGTTGCAGGGTGCCATGGCAATCTCCCAATATAAGGTGTTTCCGGCAAGATTAAGTCACATCCCTATACGATAATCGTTTTACTGTTAGCATACACAAAAAGAGTTGAGTACGGAATAACCTTAGTGCTGTGTTTGGGATATGAATTTATCAAGGAAAAAGAAAAAAAAATAAAAAGATGAAGAAAAATAAAAGAAAATGAGTTACCATTCCACATTCCTTCGGCAACACTCCCAGCTTAAAATGGTTTGGCTATTAGACTTGAAAACCATTTATGGAAACGTTCTTAGCAGAACTTGCAAATTGAAGACACTCTATGTTACAGCCATTCATCTCAAGGATCAATAGTCAATACATCCTGCAATTTAAAATTTCTCTTCAGTGATTGAAATTTGCTTGAATAGTATGCCTTTTACAGGAAATTTTCCAATGGTTACAGGGCTAGCTTTTGCTGAAACTTCATTTAGTTATCAAACAATTAAATAAAACAATAATGAAAACACATAATATCTTTCAAAATTTGATTTTCTCATTCCTGTTTCAATTTAATGTATATTTTGCTAAAACTTCATTTGTTCACAAGAGACATGGTCTTACCACCCTCATTTAGTTATCAAACAATTTTGAGGTTCGATCAATGTTGAGGTTCATTAAATTAGGGTTGTTTGGCATCGATAGCACTGAAACGTAAAAAGCTTAAATTAAGGGCTCATTTGGTACAATTTTTTTTTAAATTTTTGTTTTATTTTTTTAACTTATAAGCAAAAAAAAACTAGAATTTTTTTTGCTTTTTTGCTTTTATAAGTTAAAAATAAGCAAAAAAACTAAAAATAATAATAATTTTTTTATTTATAAGCTAAAAACAAAAAAGCTAAAAAGCCTTACCAAATAGATCCTAAGTTTTTACCAAATGTACTTGACTGAAGTGAAATTCGCTACACCCAAACAAAAAAAAAATCCACGCAAAATTAAAAGCGTTCGTCTTTTTTAAGGAAGCCAAAAGGCCTAATGCAAGGAGACCGAGAACACTTAAAAACCAAATGATCAGAAAATATGTAACATTAATACAGGTTACTCAAGGCAAAGTCTATGGGATAAGAAAAATAAACCAAACACATAATTTTTGGAGAAACATATATATATATATATATATCAAACGCGTCTACTGCGAAGAAGCTGCAATTTGATCTTGTTAAGCATTGCCAGTGCATCTTTTATGCAACTTCTCTTTTCCGGCTGTTCTGCAGAACACTTCAGAGCTAATTTCATGATATCCAAAAGATGATCTCGAGGAGCAGTCCCATCCCTGCCATCTTCAATGCTTAGCAAACTGGCATCAACGACTTCCATTACTTTGTCTGGAAGTGAAGCATTCACCCATTGCCTCAAATTCAGTTCTCCAGCAAACATCTCATGCGTGGGTTTCTTTCTCGTAAACGTCTCCAATAACAGTATTCCGTAACTATACACATCACCTTTTGTGGACACTCTCCCTTCGGAGCCACACTCTGTCAAACACTTATTTTTTAAAAACAATAATGGCAATTAATGAAACCAAAAATAAAAAATAAAAAATAAAAATAATGACAATTAATTATTTCTCAAAAAAATAAAACTATTTTATTCGCAGGCATATACGTTTTTTGGAATGCTTGAAAAAGGATATAGAAAAAGATTTTAGGAAATGTACTCTATCCTACTTGTGTTGCAGTTTCATTTTTAGTTTTTAGTGCTTGACTATTATTCACTAAATTGAAATTTGGAAATGGATGCAAAAGGATTTACCTGGTGCGACGTATCCGGGGGTACCTATAGTCATTGTCTGAGTTGTAGTCTTCTTTTCAGCTAAAACTTTTGCAATGCCAAAGTCACCGACATGCGCAACCATATCTTCATCTAACAAGACGTTGCTTGGCAAGTCACAGTGGACAACAGGCTCTGCTTGACCTTGGTGGAGATATTCCAAAGCTAACGCGACGTCAATCATAATGCTTACTCTTTGATGGAGATTCAAGCAATAGTTGTGAGAGTACAACCACCTTTCAAGGCTTCCATTAGGCATATATTGAAGGACCAAAGCTCTTAAGTTGCAGCATGTGCTAATTACTTTAACAACGTTCCTATGTCGGACTCCACGCAAAACTGCGCATTCTGTGTCAAAACTTTTGAAAGCTCCCTCAACTTCCAAATTCAACATTATCACGGCAACTATTTCCCCATCAGGAAGTACTCCTTTGTAAACAGAACCAAAACTTCCTACTCCGAGCAAATTGGATTCACAAAAGTTGTTTGTAGCGTGACAAAGCTCCTGATAGGAATACATTTTATGCTCCATCACAGGGAAGAATCCAACAGGATTGTATTTCTGCAAAGCATTTCCTTGATAAGTTTTTTGAATAAAGAAGACAGAAACAAAGATTACCATCAAAGTACTGGTGGGAATAATGAATTTCAGATACAATTTTGTCCATTCACTGGTTCTATGACTTCTGCAAGGTGGAAGTTGTAAGATTGGTGGTCCACAAAGTGCTCCATTCTCCAGAAAGAACGCATCGTGAAATTTTTGAACGGTCCTTGACTTGGAATTTCTCCCGAGAGCTTATTAAAAGACAAAATCAGGTATTTGAGATGCGAAAGTGCCACAAGGGTCATTGGTATAGTACCAGATAGATTGTTGTGGGAGAGATCCAAGAAGTCCAGTGTTATCAAGTTGCCAAGCGATTCTGGAATAGGTCCCCAGAATGAGTTTCTTGACACATTAAGAACACTTAGGCTTTGAAAGGCGCCGATAGTGCTACGAATTTTACCTGAGATTTTGTTCCAAGACAAATCCATGCTTTCCAAGGCTTTTGACGGTCTAATGCTTTTGTCTAGGATTCCATCGAATGAATTAAATGATAAATTCAAGAACAAAAGATTTTCAAGGCTCCATAAACTAAATGGTATAGATGAATTCAGCATATTAGAACCTAGGAACAACTCCTGCAAACGACTAAGATTTCCAATGCAGCTAGGGATCAGTCCAGAGAACTTGTTGTTTTGGAGATTAATAGCTCCCAAGTTGCTCAAAAGGCAAATCTCATCTGGAATTGACCCTTTAAGCTCATTACCATTTAGATACAGTCTTTGTAAACTTTTCATCGCACCAATTGTTGGTGGAATGGTTCCATCCAGCATGTTATCACTAAGTCCCAAATAATTCACATTTAGGAAGCCAATTCCCCAAGGAATTCTACCCCTTATCTGGGACATAGACACATCAAAATCTTGTACGGAACATGAAAGATTGCCAATGGAATTTGGTAGGGTGCTACCTAAAGGATTACTTCCTATCCGTAGGCATTGCAGGGAGCTGCAGTTGGCCATAGCAGTAAGAAAACTTTCCAAGCTTCCAGGTTGTCGCCTTAGCTGATTGTTTGACAAACTGAATTTTTCTAGGCGTTTTAGGTGGCCTAAATTTGTTGGTATCTGTCCAGTGAAATTGTTCTGAGATAGAGCTAATAAATTGAGCTTTGAACAATTGGACAGATACAGAGGGATAATTCCGCTGAGTTGATTTTTGTGTACAATGAGTTTTTCAAGATTAGGAAGCTGAAGCCCAAAGGTTAAGGGGAGATTTCCTGAAAGGCAATTGAATGTTAATATAATTTCTTGTAGTGATGACATATTGAAAACTGCCAGAGGAATTGACCCATTGAGATCATTTAGGCTGAAATAAATCCCTTTCAAATGTCGAAGAAGACCTATTTCATCAGGAATGTTTCCATGAATGTTGTTTTCTTCAAGGCCTAAGCATTCCAGCATCGAAATGTTACCCAAAGAAGGTGAGATAGTACTTGTAAGACTGTTTGTTCCGAGAAAAAGACCAGTGAGAGAGGGTAAGGTGGTCAGCTCCACCGGTATGCTGCCTGTAAACCGGTTATTCTGAAGAGACAAGACTCGAAGCTTCTGACAGTGCTGTATAGCTGCTGGGATCTCTCCTTCCAACTGGTTTACGTCCAATACCAGTCTTTCTAAGCGGCGCAAGTGACTAAGCTCATGTGCCACAGAACCATAAAAACTGTTGTTGGTGAGGTTGAGCTCCATAAGGAATGAGAGATGTAAGCTTGTGTAATTGGTTAAATTTCTTGATAAGTCATGTTCAATATAATTTGAGAAATTGAGATATTAATCACAAGCATTCGCAATGGTTTTGAAGCTTATTCATACAAGCCCGTGTTAAAAGAGACTTGTGTGATATATCTTGACTGGTAAAGTGGACTTCGAAAGACGTCGATGGATTTCGAGGGATCTCGAGAGTAAAAACAGTGTGTTGGATACAAAACAAGACTTTGTAGGTTCCTCGCAAGATGTCGCGAGATGTCAAGAGCAAAAACAGTAAGCATACAAAATAAGCATGATTTTGCGATATTCTCGAGGGATGTCACGAGATGTCAATGGAAAAAATATTAAGCATGCAAAATCTGGGAATTGAGCTCGCTAGACCTTCATAGGATCAAGCTACGCAAAACTGAATTCTCGGGATTCGCGCCGTTAGAGTTTTTGCGTCTATTTTTTCTAGACCTCATCTGAACCACCACACTTAAAAGGCTTTGAGAGAAGATTTGCCCACCTTCTAAAAAGCAAACATGTCTTAACAGTAATATTCTTCAACTCAATTGAAGAGATCAAAAGTCTTGAAGGAGTTCAAGGCACGAAATTCATTCAAAGGGGATCTGAACAGTGGTCAAGTATGATGATGTTGAATCATGGATACAAGCAAGATGCAGCCAATCATTAGATCAAGGAGTTGATTGGTTTTGATTGTGAAGAGTCTTGTAACCATCTGAACTATAAGTCATAGTGCATGATCTTTGTCCGACAAAAGGGACACGTAGTTTTTCTCCTATTTAGGGTTTCTACAGCAAAAAGTGTGTGTGTTCTTAGTTGAATGGTTTGTTCTCTCTTCAATATTGGATTGTACAATATTGCTCATAGCCATTGCACCTTGACCTAATATTGTAGTGATTAGTTTTTCTTAGACAAAACATAGACAAAGGCAAGGTTTTTCAATTGGTATTAGAGTAGGACACTCAAAATCATTTTGATTTTTAAAGAGTGAGGTTGTGATTGTCTATGTCTACAAATTGGGCAAAGGAAGGTAGTTCAACTTCTCAACCTCCATTGCTTGATGGGACTAACTATCCTTATTGGAGAGCTAATGAGGGCTTTTCTTAAATCTATTGTTGAACGTGTCTAGTTGGCAGGTGTCAATGGCTGGACTCTACCCACAATCACAACCGGTGAAGTTACTATTTCAAAAGCTGTTACAGCTTGGGATAAAGTTGATTATGAGGACTAGTGATGGAACAGTAAAACTATAAATGCCATCTATAACGAGGTCACAGCAGAAGAGTTTCATAAAATTTTAAACTGTGAACTCGCTAAAGAGGCATAGAATATTTTACAGATCACTCATGAGATTACTACTACTATAAAAATTGTCAAACTTCAACGATTGACAACTGCTTTTGAAATTCTAAAAATGGAAGACGATGAAATACTTAATCAATTTTATTTTAAACTAAGTGATATCGTCAACTCGAGTTTTAACCTTGGTGAACAAAACTCTACTTCAAAAGTAGTTTGAAAAATCTTAAGGTCTTTACCTGAGAGATTTCCAGCCAAGGTCACAACCATAAAGAAAAGTAGGGATGTTGATACCTTAAAAGTAGAAAACTTAGTGGGATCCCTACAAACATTTGAAGCAAATTTTTGACAACCTAGAAGGAATAAAGGTGTTGCCTTACATTCTATTAAGGAAAGCACAAAAAGTTTTTCAATAAACGACAACAAGATCAGTCTTCCTCTTTTGATAAAACTAAAGGAAAACCTTTTGACAAAATAAAGTTTGTAAGGAAGTCATCTGATAAATCTGATAAAAGACAATGCTTTGAATGTCATGGCTTTGGACATATTGCTATAGATTGTCCAAACCAAAAAAAAACAAAGAAAGCAGAATTTTGACAATCACATGGAGTGACTCTGAAAACGAAGAGAAATCTGATTGAGATTATGAGTCTAAGAATTTCACTGCATTCATGGTCTGAGGTAACTGATACTACTGTCAAGGTCCTAGAAACTGAAAAATCTAATGAATCAGATGGTACAGTGGGATCTCTCAAGAAAAATGAGGGAGAATTAGATGATGAAGATAAAAGTGAACTGTAGCAAACCTATGATCAACTGTACAAGCAGTCATACAAGTTTACCAATATAAATGTTAAACTAAGCAAGAAGTTGAAAAAGGCTCTGGAAAAAGTTGACTCCTTAAAAAGGGTAAATGTCGATACTCAAGCAAAAATCAATCAATTGAAGAAACATCAAACAACCTTGATTGACAAAATCAAATTGCTTAAGAAAGGTGCATTTAATAGAGATGGTTTTAAAAAGGTACTTGAATAAAAAATTCTGAAACTTGAAGCTGATCTCTCTGAGTCTAAGCTGATTTTCAAGAAGTACAAGACAAGTGCATCTACGGTAAAGAAAGTGTGCTTGGATCAAAAGCATTTTTTGGATACAATGGAAAATAATTTATTTATGAGTTTATTATATTTAGTTGTTTATTTATTTTTGTATTGTACTTAAACTCTAAAAAACTTTGATACTCCACTTGAGTAAAACTTTCTATATTGTCTATGAATCAAAATTAAACTCTTATAGTAATTAAAAATGTGCGTTGCATTCACTTGCAAAGGTAAGGGAGGTCGAGAAAAATTTGGAAAAGAATACCTTCTATATATTGTTTGGATAAAGCATACATGTATATATACATATATATATATATGCACATATTTTGATGTCATGTAATTTTATATGTACCATAATACTTGAAGATAAGTTCCTTATTTATTAAAAAAAAAAAAAAAAGGAGCTCTTTCTGACTCTCTTATGGCGTATATTAGATTCACCTGTTTGTAAACTTCTATGCATATATCTAGTTCACAATTTTAAAATATTTAACTTAATTTAGGAAACTTCGTAGTGTTTTAACGTTAAGCGGAGAGAGATTGAATAGAAGAAGAAATATACATTAATAATCACCAATTGGAGGATCATAGAAAAGTTGGGTATACACAAGATTGAAAATCGTCTACTAGAGTAAATGAATTGAACAAAAGTTGAGGAAGGGAGAAAGAAAAAGGGAAGAACAAGAAAAAGTAGAAGAATAATGTGTAGAGATTCACCGAAAATTTATTTCTCTGTATTTTTTCTAGTAAATCATGTACTTAGAACACTTTCTTGCAAAAGTTTACATGGTGCAAGTCTCTTGATGAGTTTTGTTATATTGCTTGCTCAAATTTAATTTGTTACATTTTGTTTTAATCAACATGCATTTGAAGGTTTTTGCTTTTCGTATCTAAGAAATTTTTATTACACAGAAAAAGAGAATTTATAATGAGGCTAACAACACATCCCGAAGGACACACAAATCTCTCAAGAGAATGATAAGCACAAGAAAAGCTACTCTATACAAAACCAAAATTTCCCACTCCAAGTAAGTTTGCTTCGGAGAAGTAGTTAGTAGCATGACAAAGCTCTTGGTAGGAAAACATTCTACGATTCAAAGCAGGTAATAAACGGATTTGGATTCTCTCCATTCCATGAATTGGAATGGAGATCTCCATTCTATAATCAATAACCTAAATGTAGTATTATCACATATCTTACTAAAACTACGTCGTTTTGTATTAAAATTTGTTTCCTTATATATAACTATAAAATCATTTATTTTTAAATAAATTTTAAGTTAACTCATCTGAACCTTTCATTTTTATGTTAGCTGACATGTCAACAACTCAATTAATGGAATAGAGATTTCCATTCCAATTCATGAAATAGAGAGAATCCAAATCCGTAATAAACCAACTGCATTCAAACTCTGCGCATTATTTTTGCTGTATTTTTTCCATACAAAGACGGGAGACTGCAAAGATTACCAAAAATAGTGCAATGGCAGGTGCAAAATAAGTAAGAAATCTTTTTGCCCTTGATTTTTGGATGTTCCGACTTGGGCAACGTGGAACTTGTTGACTTGGCTGCCCACAAAGAGCTACATTCTTCATAATAGATTCTGCTTTCAGGTTCTTAAATGGCCCTTGACTTGGAATTTCCCCTGGTAGCTTATTGAAAGACAAGAATTTGAGATGTGAAAGTGCCTCAAGGGCCTTTGGTATAGTACCAGATAGGTTGTTGTGAGAGAGATCCAAAGAGTCCATGGTTATCAGGTTGCCAAATGATTCAGGAATGGGTCCCCATAATGAGTTTCTTGACAGGTTAAGAGCAATTAGGCTTTGAAAGGTTCCTATAGCACTGGGAATCTTCCCTGAAATTTGGTTCCAAGACAAATCTATGCTTTCCAAAGTTTTTGATGGTCTTATTTTTGGATCTCGGCTCCCAACTAACAAATTGGATGATAAATTTAAAAACAAGGGATTTACAAGGCTCCATAAACTCGATTGTATAGATGAGTTCAATCTGTTTGAACAAAGGAACAGTACCTGCAATTGACTGAGATTTCCAATGCAGCGAGGGATCAACCCAGAGATCTTGTTGTTTAGGAGATAAATTTCTCCCAAGTTGTCTAAAAGGTAAATCTCATTAGGAATGGACCCTTGAAGCTCATTACCACCTAGAAACAATCGTTGCAAGCCTTTAATTCCCACAATTGTTGATGGTATGGTTCCAAGCAGATTGTTGTAGTGATTGGACAGATACAATGGGATTTCGCCAACAAGTTGATTCACGCATACATCGACTTTTTCAAGATTAGGAAGCCAAAGCCCAGTACTCGGAGGAAGATTTCCAGACAGCGCATTAGTTGATAGTAAAACTTGTTGCAGTGCGGAAATGTTGAATATTGTTGGCGGAATTGACCCAGTGAAATAGTTTCTTTGGAAATTAATTCCTTTCAACTTCTTAAGATGTCCCATCTCGGTAGGAATGTTGCCTTGAAAATGGTATCCTTCCAAACCAAACCATTTTAAGTTTGACATATTACCCAAAGAAGTTGGAATAGTACCTGTAAGATCGTTTCGTCCTAGGACAATATCACTGAGTAAAGGTAAGGAGGTCAGCTCAATTGGTATGCCACCGCGAAGTCTATTACTTGAAAGAGATAAGACTTGAAGCTTTCGACAGTGCTGTATACTTGCTGGAATCTCTCCTTCCAACTGGTTGGCATAGAGTAGAACATACGCTAAGCAACGTAACTGGGTGAGATTTTGCATCACATCATGTCACGGGTTTGCCACATGACCATGGAAACTGTTGTTCCGGAGATTAACCTTCATGAGGAAGGAGAGGTTGCCGGCATGTCACGCCCTAGTTTTCCAAAAATTGAAATTTAAAGAATTGAAACTACAGCGTTGAAAAATCAAAGACAAAATTAAGATACACATCAGATTTTAGTTAATATGTTTTGAAATTCATTTTAAAGATAGTATTTATTTTGAAGATTTATGAAACAAAACTGCATGGATCAATTCGTAAACTGGACTAAAATTATTTTTCTAAACCTATTCAAAATCTCAACAAAATATTTTTTCTAATTTAAAGCGAGCAATCAACCAACAGTTATTTTAAAACGTCGTCCAAGTATTTTTAAATATGAAAAATCATTTATCCAAAGTGTAAACTAAGTCTCTAAATGGTGTTAACAAAAGGCATACAGTTATCCAAAAATAAAATTTAATCAAAAATATAAATTAATATTATACAGTTTAAAGATAAAGAATAGAGTAATTCCAAATATATAACAACGCAAAATCAAAATAAAAATAAAAGCCTTAACTGCTCGATTACTCGGGTCAACAATTTACTTGTTCGGGGTTCAATCTGCAACTGTGGCGGGGTGAGCATACCACGGCTCAATAAGAGGGTATGCTACAAAGTTAATAAACATGAGGTGACATGTGCTAGTGTGCAGTAAATAATGCACAAAAATATAGAAAATACAATCTTAAACCTAAGTATCAACTTGATCCTTAATGCCATAAACCAAGCACACAAATGAAAATAAATCAATCAATACTAAACAAGTTTTAAGTCACAGATCTAGTATTTTCTACATCTACAAAATAGCACAATGTAATAATAAAGTAAAACAAAGTACATATATCCAACACAATTAACATAGTATTTACATTTACAGAATAAACATATATACACTCACAATCTCATAACATCAATCCACAAATAATCCAATCACCAACATCAACAAAGTTAAGTTAACTCTATAAGACAAAAATTGAAAAAAAAATGAATAAATAAATAAATAAAATATCGAAACTCACTCAAATCCAATCACAATACAAGTGCATGCATGCAACTGGTTGTACTGAGGAGGGGATACAATTTCACATGTAACTTCTTCCGCTCTTTATGGGATATCACCCAAAAGATGCGTGTTTCCAAGTAATTTCACTCTTTATGAGCCGCACTCAAAAGACTCGTGTATCCCGTCAAATGAGGTATCAGGCCTTTATTCTAATGCAAATCCTAGAGCCAAGGCCTCAAGCTCATATCTGACTATGCCCAACTATCAATAGACTTTAATCCAAGTCTTAACCAAGAAAATACTGCACAAAGGCAAAACCAATAATATCCAAGTCATCAAATCCATAACAGAGTCTCTCATAATTACTTAAAACATTTAAACATTTTTAATCATCAATTTTATACCCATTTTGCATTTTGTTAAGAATCAAAATTATTCAATTAATTCATTTAAACCATTCAACACCTTAAACATAGCTCACATACACATGAATCACACAACTACCAAGTTAATTACATGATTTAATTATTTTATGGCAAAACTCCAATTTTATCAAGTAATTAAACATGATAAAATCCTAAATTTTCATTCAAAATATTCAAGAATCCACAAAATATCAATTAACTAACACATTATACCAACCATAGTATGTATGTATTTTGTTAGTTGTCTTCTATCCATTTATATATGTATTTTGATAAGTGCATTAATTCATTCATTGGTATAGTTGCTTGTTCAATGTTCTTATCCGGAATTATGTTAATCACCCCCTCGCAGCCCTTTACTACCCTTAACCACACTGCCACCCCTCCCTCCCCCTCTGCCATGTTCTGCCACCCCCCCCCCCCCCCCCCCCCACCACCACCATCTCCTTCTGTCCACCTCTACCACTACTCCCTCCCACCCCCTACGCTCCTCTGCCATCAGCGCCTCCTCCCTCTCTCTCAACCTTTTATCCCTAGCCTCACCCCCACCCACTGCCTCCTCCCTCTTTCACTATCACCCTCCACCACCATCCCCTGCCTCCTCCTTTGAATCTTTCTCTAGCCTCTAGCCCACCCACTCCTCCTCTTACCACCCTCTGCCATCATCACCTCCCTCCCTTTTTGTACCTTTCCTAGCCCCTCCCCCTTTGCCACCGCTCTACCACCACTTTCTCCCCCTTCCCCCCCTGTTATCGCCGTTGATTTTTACAAAGTCCTCTTAGGTTTGGGAAAATCCAATGCTGTTAGTATTCTCCTTTTTAAAAAATAAAGAACAAGATGGGATTTGATTTTTTTAAATTAATTTTAATAAGAAAATTTTAAAAAGAATGTGGATTTGTCACCTAACATGAATAAAGGTGTGTTAGGTCATAAAAAAGCAAATATGCTATGAATTGAAAAATGATTTTCTTTGAAAATGGCTTCTAAAGACTTTTGGAAACTTGGGAATGAGACCTAGTTTGAAAATTTTGAAAACATGATTCTAAGCTGCTCTTTGCACAAGAGATCCAAGGTCAGTGGGTTAGTTACGTGTAGGGAATATATTAAAATATCACAACCCTACCCTCTCAATAAGAATTGGTATATATATATCCACCCTATATCTACTGATGAATTTTTATTTACTAATATCCACTCATATATTTTGAAAAATGAGATTTTGTCATCACTTTGAGGATGAACGATGCATGATGTATATATTGAAAAATGGCTTTGAAAATTGGAAGTTTGTATAGAATTTTGGAAAGGAACTTGGTAGTCTTGATTTAGAAAATGATATTTGAACGAGTGTCCATCTCAAGAACGTGGTGACCGCACTTAGATTTTTTTAAGTTGTCTATGTATCTTATTTACACGAAAATTAAGTCATTCGTAGTTCACGCTAGAGCACAATTGGAAAATAAACTTGAGAGGGGTTTTTGGATAGTTTTGAAGCGACTCAAATGAATTTTGGTATAATTTTGAAATGAACTCAAAAGAATTTTGGAATGTTTTCAAAATAATTCGTAAGAATCCATTGCATAATTAAGTGGGAGATCAATGAATGAGTAATTGTTTGGTAACATGCGTTCAAAATGACGTATTTAATAGTATTAATAATGAGATTTTTATGTAATCATTTCAAAATATGAAACCTCAATTGTAAAAGTAAAAATATTCACTTTTTTTTTTTTGTTTGCTAAAAACAATAATATGAATGTATTAATATTTTTTCTTTTATTTATAATTTTAGAGTTAATTTTTAATTTTTGCATGACTCCATTAACAAAAAATATTCTGGAGCCACTACCATGTTCGTGGTGATAAGTGGTGATGTGGTGGTGGTGTGGGGGTCCTGGGCTCGATTTGTGATAATTTTCGTAGCCATAGGTGGTAGTGACACAGTGGCAGCCGTGGTTTAAGTTAGTGGTGGCGGCATGTGAACGATATATATAGTAAAAGGATAGGGCAAGGTAGATTGGTTTTTTTCTTGTGACAATACGTGACAACAGCTATGGTTGTAGTTACGGGTGTGGATGGTTTGAGTTGGTCTGAGTTCGTGCCAAATTCAGAACTGTGTGAATCTTAATTGGTACTAGACTTTAATTTGGACTCAGAACAGAACCAAGCCAAACAAACTTAACTTGGTTCGGGTCAGTTCCTTATTGACTCGAGTCTCACTCAGGTTAGACATCCTATTTGGTGTAGAGTTTGATTTATTAACTTAAAAAAAATTTAAACATAGACCCAATTTTGAATCTTGGTTTCTTAAAAAGTTAAAAAAAAATAATGTATAACAAATAATAATTAAAGACACATATATATGTATATAGAATTTTGCAACAGAGATCCGGTACCAAACCCTTAACCAAACCAAACCATACTGACCTATAGCAGTAGAGTTGGTTCAATTCTCGAGTCTTTTAGTCTTTCTCTAAACTAACGTCGAAATGAGAAAAAACCCAAGTCCCAAACCAACCGAGAACATAAGAAAGTACTAAAAAAGGTGTAGAGAAATAGGAAGACACAAAATTCAAACAATTTCTTTTTTTCTTTTCTTTCATTTAACTCCTGGCAGTTTTTTTTTTTTTTTTTGCTTCTTTTTGTGAAGTCAAGGAAAAGAAAACACTTTTTTTTCTTTCCACTCCTGCCCAGTTATTTATTCCTCTGACTTTTCTTTTTGTGACATTTCCAATACTCATAGCCTCTTCTCTGTCTCTCTAAACCTCTCTTCTTCTCTTTCTCTCTCATGGCATGTTTGGAACTTGAGCAAAAAATAATAATAATTTCCTTTGCTTTCCATGTTTGGTTTTTATTCTAAAGAGAAAGGAAGGGAGGAGGAAAACAAGACAAAGTTGCTTTTCTTCCTACTTCCTTTTTATTTTCCTTCCTCTTTCCTTTTTAATAGTCATCCTATTATTTTCCTTTTTTCCTTTACTTTTTAGAGAAATTGATTTTCCTTCCATTCTTTTCTCTTTTCCTTCCACACAAGTTTCATACAAGCTCTAAAACCCTAGCATTAAATACAAAACTGTTAGAAAGGCTTAAAGAAATGAATTGAACTATGGGCTGCAGGGTCATAACCGGACTAAAAATTATAATAAATCAAAGGGAAAACCTCACTTTTACTGCTCTACCCTTTAACTTGGCATATTCTCAGTTTTGCCCTTTTAGTTTCAAGATTCCTTTCCCTTTATTACTTTTGCCCCATTTTCAATGACAATTTGGAAACACTTTTTCTACTTTACCCCCGATGTGTTTTGCTAACCTAAATGATGTTTAAGCCAT